>JAGTTF010005556.1:62802-83316 GCA_019095985.1 Streblospio benedicti
GTTATATTTTGTGTGCACATAAAATTTCATTTTCACATATGATTTTATACTGCAAATAGGTGATCAGATATAACGTAAATGAACATCCAAGTGCCCACCCCCATGTAACAGCAGCTCCCCCTCTTTTTCCTAAATGTCTTTCAGAATTACATACCGTAGTTTCTTTAATAGCCGCCCCTGGCGCTTATCAATTTAAAACATGCTATTCACCCGGCGCTTATTCAAGGCTGAAAAAGCATTGAAAGGTAGAGTAATGTAGCCTTTACACCTGGCGCTTAATCAAATCCCGGCGGTTGATCCAGGCTAGGCGGCTAATCAAGAAACTATGGTAGTAACTGCACTCCCATGTAACAGCCCATCCCCCCATTTTGAGAAAATTTCAATTTAACAGCCCTGGGTGCTTAGATGGTCGTATATGGTATATATTTTTTATCAACTTATATTTTAATAAATTTTTCATCATATTAAATGAGATATAGCGGGTTTTTGCTATTGCTGAAAGGATCTACTTGGCACACCAAAGTGTGATAAATGTCCCACTTGCACCCACTCTCCCATATATTTTGTGTGTAATGGAAATGAAAATGTGAAAAAAGTGAAGATTATATAATATATGTCATATTTATTCATTCAAGTGTTAATTCAAGAAATTCATAGCAGAAAATTTACAAAATACATCCCAACATGAGATTATTTTTTTTTATATAAATGTAAAAATTAGTTTAAAGCCAATATTGTAGAAATGAATTAAGGTTTAAGGTCATTAAAAATAAATTTGGAAAATTGTGAATTTTTTTTACATGATAATGATCTAGCATATGAATTTAAAAAATTCAAGGATTTTATTAACAACTACAGACTAATTTGGTTCACATTGATATACAAACACATATTTATGCAAATGCAAAATATATGTAATTATCCAAATATACAGATATTCAAATATACAGTCATACAAAAAATATAGACATACAAATATACAATTACACAAATTCACACACACACATCATATATATATATATATATATATATATATATATATATATATATATATATATATATATATATATATATATATATATATATATATATATATATATAAAAACAAAATATATACTAGCTGTTTACCCAGCGTTGCTCGGGTTGAAACAGATGAATCCGGAACACATTAAATGATCCTCCTCCCAATCCTTCCCCAAGTCCCACATCCCTCGAACCAGTTCTCGTCAATATACAGGTCTGTGACACCTCCATCACCTTCAACCCATCGTCACAGCCATTTACACTAAATGTACTAAATATGGCAATGATTGATCCCTCTAATATCCCCCCCAGATATTGTTACCCATCGTTAACTTGTGCGGAGCAGATTAAATGTCCCACACATCCCTACCCTTCCTTCCACTGCCACCATCCCCCTTTCTCTCCCCAACCCTCTCTTACCCCATCCCCATCTAAACAGGTCCACAACTAATGCACACCCTTCCTGCTGTTGCTCTGGTTGAAACGGATGAGATCTGGAACAGATTAAATGCTCCTCCCTTCGCATTCTTTCCCCTGTCCCACATCCCTCACACCAGCTCCCGTCACTATACAGGTATGGGAAAGATTAAATACACCTCCATTACCTTCCTCCAACAGTCATAGTAGTGACAGCCATACACACACTACATGCATGTGACAATGTTAGATCCCTCTAATATCCCGCCAATTCCAAGTTTGAAAGATCACTAAAAACGCTATCTACAATATCTTGTTCAACAATATTACAATTGGAATGTATTGGAATACAATCATCAAGTGGAGTAAAAAAACGACATTGCAACACACCATTACCTAGATGCAGTAACCAATTGGCAAAGTCACGTTCTTCAAGTATGACTCGCATGTTTTTGTTAGGTAGAATATGTTAAATTCTGCCCACAGAGGTGACCTTTTCAAACAATTTTCAACGATTTTAGTAAGATTGCTCTTTGGTATGACTGGTAATACTTGCTGAAAATCACCACCAAGTAAAAACATTTTTCCACCAAATGGAACATCTATACCAGTTATGTCTCGTAATACCTTATCGATGGCTGAAATTGCATGAACAGGAACCACAGAGGCCTCATCAATTATAAATATATGTACAGAGCGAAGATATTCAGCATGTTTTGATGTAGGTGTGATATTGCAGGTACTTGTATCTAAAATTGGCACTGGTAATTTAAATAAATTATGTACTGTCCTTCCCCCTGATAGCAAGGTAGCAGCAATAGCGCTCGGAAGTTATTTTCAGCAAGGCGTTATTTAAATTGGTACTTAACTAACCGAATGTAGCGATCACTGGATCATGCTAACCATGACTGTCGTGGTCCCACCCAGAAAATGGCGTGAGTCTAGTCAGTCCATTCGAAGTTTTCTATTGTTGACATAGAACAATAATCCTTTAGTAGCTTATATGATTTTCATCTGAACGTTTTCATATTAACAGTACATTTTGAAGACTGTCTAGTTTCTTATTTTCATCATAATAAATAATAAAATTAATAGCAACGAGTTCGATTTGGACAAATGAAAGTAATGCAGCTGATGCAACATTGAGATTTTGAATTCTACAATATGCAATTAAGGTATTATAGCACAAAAGTTTTCCCAGTGCCACCTGGCCCATCTAAAAAGAAAGCTCTTGATATGGATAAATTTCCATTCATATATTCATGCAAGGAAATACATACTGCATCGACTAAAGCTGCTTGTTCATGATTCAGCATGTTCATCATTGCTTCAGCATTTTCAGATTCTAAATCATAATTTCTATCCTCTGGAACCTCTATTTCTTCTGGATTAGGCAATCCATAGTCTGAGCATGTGCTTCCACTTTGCTGAAGTACTGATTCAATATCAAGTAAAGCATAACGTTCACCTAAAGCAGCTGAGCACTTATATTTTTGCATAAAGTCTTCAATCATTGATGCTTTATGGTCATTCCATAGTTCTTGACTATTTATTGGCTCACAATTTGTACAAATTGTGGCAAATAAAAATCTCATTTGAGAAGGCATTTGAAATGTAGAAGCTTCAGTTAAAGTTCTACTCCACTCTTCATCATCAATTAGTAGATTTCTTAACAAACAGGCCTCTTTAAATGTTGCCACGGAAATACCATTGACAGTTTTGAGATGTGCGAAACTTGTTGGTCCAGCAACATGAAGCAGAAGAAGACGAAGGCAAAATTTTTCAATGTCTCTTGGACTGACAAAATACATGCGTGGAATGATGTGATTGCTTTTAAGTTTTCGAGGAATCCATTTTGTTGACTGTGCATTCCAAGTATAATACAACGGTACTTCATGATAACAAAGATCATTTCTGTTTAGCTTGAAAAATGCAGTAAGCATAGAATCTTTGGATGGAGCATTTTCTGCTGCTTGTTGATGGTTTCCTTCATGGAAATATACTAATTGCTGATTTGGTAAATGAATTGGAAGCCTGACTACTGTGTGAGAAATTGCATTCATTCTGAACTCTGATAAACGCCAGATAGCTTCTGGTGCACTAACATATCTAGCGTCTAAAAAGGTGGTCACTTCATCATGATCAAGATTACCTGTAGATTTTACTTCAATATTGGCACAGTCATGGCCCTTATAAACATATTTGAACAAATATTTTACTGATTTTATGGAAGTGCAGGCTTCAAGGTTTATATGAGCATCATACTTCTTGGATAAATATGGGTTATATGGAACAACCCATCTATTGTCAACTTCAAATTGACCATTTCTGATAGAAACAGTACTCTCAGTATTTCTTCTTCTGTACAATGGATACCCATCTTCCATAAAAATAGTTTCTTGTTGGAAATCTTTTGGAATTTTTTTTTTTGTACATACTCCATTTTCCATACACACGGATTGTCTATTTAATGTGCCACATGGACCATGAATCATGGAGTTTTTAACTGTGGCAAATAATTCTGGATCTAATAAAGGATCTGGAAATTCAGCACATATAACGGAATCAATATCTGCAGCTGTTCTGAGTTTACTATCATCATCTAATATTATTAGAAGATGTGCATGTGGAAGACCACGCTTTTGAAACTCAATCACATAAACAAACGCAATAACTCGTCCCAGAATATGTTTCTTTGTGATATCTTTCAAAAGTTCTTTCAATTTTAAATGAAAAACTCTCGCAACAATATCTGGACGGTCCTCTGCTCTTTGGCCTGGAAGCAAATTGAGTGTAATATCTGGCCATTTTGGGTTACATGTAAAAGTTAAAAAAGGTCTGGTCTACCATATCTGGATACTATGGCCATAGCATCTTGAAAATTCTGCTGCATAGCTCGAGGAGAACCTTTGAAAGATGAGGGGGAGAATAACCATTTTGCCAGGATTAAAACCTCTTTGTTCTGCTTCAGAATGAATATGGTCCATAAGACCACTGTAAAGATCTACCCTAAGTTTACTTTGATTGGTACGAATATAATTTAATCTTGATGATTCAGTACGCACATAAGCATCCACTACATATTGTTGAAATAATTTTTGTCCATAAAAAGGGGACTGAATGATTCTCGTATTGCGAGTCGAAAGGAATAAAATTGAAGAATAGATAAGTTATTTCTTTTTTCTGTTCGTCTTTCAGCATCATGCTGCAGACCAATGTGCCATCCAAGATCACCTCTTGGAAAAAATATAGGATAAACCATTGGATCTGCGTTAGGAGAACAATATGATATATTTTTGGGTGGCTCATCTTTTGGATACACAACAACATCACGGTATGGCGGAGGTGCACCATCTCCACTCACAAAAATAGCAGCAACTTCATCATGGTGTGGGTTATTGTACCTTCTTTGATCACCACCAGGTTTGAAATACATTTTAATTTGTGGTGGCTCTTCACCTCTATCTGCTGCATCTTTGATTTTTTTTTTTTTCAACCTCAGCCATATATTTATAGGCTGCAGCATATGGACTGACACGATCAAGCACAGTGGTTAAAATTGTCATAACTTCTCTACGACACAATTGATTGTCCTTTCGATGCATTCTCGTCTCCACAGCTTGATCGCCTTCAATTATATACAGTTGACTATATTGAGGTTGTTGGTTTGTGGCAGGATGAAGGGGTCCAGCTTGGTGATATATCTGGCCATGAATTTTGAATGTATAGGGACCGTGATTTGATTGAGGAACTAAACCAGGAGGACCAAATGAAGCAAAAGCCATAGCGCTATTGTAACAGCGAATGTTGCTTAAAAAATTATTTGAGTGTTCACTACGTTTCATCATAAGATCACTCAATTCAACTGGATATTGTAAAAGATCTGGTAAATTGACTTTCCCATTGTGACAACAATTGCTCTTTTCATGCTGAAATCTCATTGCATTACAAAATCTACATTTCAAAGGCATTTTTCCTACATTATAGCGTGTCACTGGAGGTGGAAATTGACGGCCATAAAAACGTTGAATATTGTGTAAAGTCTCAGGGGAATATTGTTCTGAGGTAATATCACTTCATTGGGAAGATCATTTTCAATAGCACCTATTTCCACTTCATTGGGAAATTCATTTTCAATAGCACCTATTCTATTTCTGCTCCAATATGTGGTATGTCATAATCAGTTTCTGCAATTATTACCTCTGTTGAATCATTGTTGCAAGATCTTTTGCTTCTCTCGTTCACTCGCCTGTTCTTTCGCTTGGGCATGGTAACAGCAGATTGTAGATGGTAGAATCTTAAAAAAAATCAAATATTCTAATAATCCATCAATGATTATCCTTTATAAAAACAAATGGTCACATTCATTTTCCACTTTCAAATATTTTTTTCCATTTTTTTTTTTAAATATTTCATTGAATTTATTTTCTATGAATTATTATTATTATTGAATTTATTTTCTATGAATTTATTCCATTTTCAAATGTGCTACTAATTTAAATAATAAATATTATAAACAGAAATGACAAATTTCTGGCCAATATTGCTGTAGTCAAATGAACTGGATACATGAAATTGATTTGAATATACGCATATTTTGTGCATTTGAGTTTGTTGATACAATAATTCTGTGATTTATTGTAGTTTAATTGGGACCGTTTGAGTACTACGTTCAACGTTACTAGTAGACTTACGTCATACGTTATACGCACACGAGTATGACGTACACGCACGTTGTAAACATACTGAGTTTGTAAACAAAAATTATTTTGAAAGCAAAAGTGAATATTGTGAAATTTATAGTATTTATATAATTTTGCTACAATTTGAAGTAGTGAAATGGCTAATCAATATACACTAAGAAGTGGCAAAGACACTCAACATGCACAATTGTCTGGCAAAAAAAAGAATTAGGCAGAAAGAAAGCTTTTGAAATGTGTGGATCGGAGTGTGTTGAGGAGATAACAAAATTGCAAGTGGATCTGGATAATCTCGCTGAGGAAGAGAGAAAACTCGAATTACAGCTAGAGATCTCACTGAAGAGAGAAGCCGTGAAAAAATTGAGATCAAAGCTCTCAGCAAATTCAAATGACAACGACACTTGTATTATGAACTCACCCTCGCCAATGTTAGTGACAAACACGAATAACAAGGATGCAGCTGCTCACATAACATTAAAAGACCTGTCAAATGACAAGAAGCTGGAGGAAATGCTAAGAAGCTTGAAAGACGAGCATCTCGAATTCATGGAACCCGGCTTAATAACAGACGGCAAGAAGAGTGCATCACCATGTAAAGGCAAGTACTATATTACCGATTTTGTAAACATTCCCACCAAAAGTAGTATAACCGCAGCAAATCCAGATAAACAAAAGCGAGTGGAAGATGTGACAATTCCTCAGTGGATTTCAGCAAATGTAAAAATTCTGCAGAAACTGATGGCAGAAGGTATGTCACAGGAAAATGTCATTAAATATCTAAGATACACATCAAAAAATTGGTGACTACCTACAAACATCTGATCAATCTTCGGTTATGCTTCTTGATAATGAGCATAGGAGGCAGGTGTATGAGGAACACCGAGACTGGGACTCAATTGATGGTGACAAAGTATATTTTCACTTAAAATCACTAACTACGAGATGGCAAAAGAAATCAACATACATGGATGATAAAAGCAAACCTACCTGCATTCGATTCAACCGAGGTACATGTTTTTATCAATTCTGCAAATACCAACATGTGTGCGAGATCTGCAAAGGTAATCATCCCAAAACTCAGCATGTCAGCCAAGCCCCACCCTACGTTGCATCATATCAGCCAGAGCAGCCATTGGCACCTCAACCACCTCAACCAAATCGTTTTCGTCACTTCTAAAGGTTCGAATATTCATACATGCAAATTATCACAAAACATAGATGCATGGCAGGAACTTCTTTTAGACGATTATGATAAAGACTTTATTCTCAGAGGTATTAAAAAATGGGTTTAATGTAGTTGATAATAAGAGTATTTCAAATAACACTTACCATCTACTAAAAATGTTCACTCTTTTCAATCTTCAAACAGCAACTAAAAAGGAAATCAAATGATTAATAAAAAAATACATATACAGGGTTCTAAAATTAACTTTTTGTCAGGTACAAAAATGAGGTTTTAAAATTGGTAGCAAAAACAGTCAGACTTGGTAATAAACCATAAAATATACAATATAACGTATGCTAATAACAGAACACCTATCAGTCTTTAAGATCAATTTATAATATTGCATTTATTTACAGTATTCAAATCAATTTTCATAGAGCAGCACTTCACCAGACTTGTAGTTGTTTAATATAGATGCAAGTTGTTTGTGATAAAAAAAAAACTATGAGCTGGGAGTTGCATCATTGAGAAAAAAGTCACTATGATTAGGACACTTAGGATGCAAATTAATGAGCTGTGAACATAAATATTGACCTGATGTTTTTCATCTATACCTGAGGACACTTTGAGGATGCAAATCCATGAGTCCCACTGTGAATGTATAACATTCACTGCTATTTATTTACGATGGAACAATTATCTGCTACCACTGCATTTGACAATTTCAACAATAATATGTATATTTATGGTTAATATTCATCCATCTTTTTATGTGGAGGAAAAATTTGAATTACACTTATTTGAGAGTGGATTTATGGTGTTGAAGTTGTATAAAAGTTTTCTACCCAGTGCATAGAATCTTAAGGACTTATGAATTAAAAATATACAAAATAGACATTTGTTTTTTTCTTTTGCTGAAAAGTGGAAGCAATACCATGACCACTCTCATATAAAACATTTCAAAATACCTAGATACTTAAATATTTATCATATGATTTTTTTCCACTTCTTTTTTAAGGAGCACCAATGATAATGCACTTGATTTGAACTTAACAATGTTTGAAAAGATAAGTAATACTTTTAACCAAAATATTGATTAGAACAATTTTATTACATTAATATTGTAAAAGAAAGCATAAGAAAAAAAGATACATTACCTTTTCATTTGTGTTGATAAATTATGAACAGTATAATCCTAATCCTATGTCTTGATATCCTGCTGTTAAATACAAAATGAACAGAATGTAGCATTGGAGATGTGTTGTCACTGCAATCAAATCATGATGTGTCTATCCTAAGGCAATACCAATACAAATGAAGGTGACAGTTGGGGATAGCTGGACACCCAGACAGTTACAGCTAATCAATTTGACCAATGAAACATCGTATAATAGTCATGTGACAGACGTTCTACATATTTGAACATGAGCTGGTTTGCTCTATGGTATCCTTGTATCCTTGTATCCTTGTATTCGAATTCTAGATGTTCTAAATTGATGCCTATATGTGAATTGTTGTAATTTTGACCTATGTTTCATTTATGCTTGTGAATTATGGAATAAAAATAAAAATGCCAGCAAAAGTTTATTAAAAAGCAGGACTCCGGCTTCTCCCTCCTCTGAGCCTTAATCAGAGGGGGGTGGCGCCTAACAGCACACCTTTACAAGAACCCAATCACAGCTGTAAAGAAAGTACTATAAGAAAGCCAATCCTTTACAGATTTGGCGCCCAACGTGGGGCTAGGTGTGACAATAAAACATTGCCAACGTGGGGCTAGTGTTGGATAAAACATTGCCATCGTGTGGCTATGGCTAGATGTGACAATAAAACATTGCCATCATGGGCCAGGTGTGACAATAAAACATTGCTAGTGTTAGCAAGGACTAGTGTGGCTAGTGTTAGCAGGACTATTTAGGCTGCTAGGATTTCTTTGTGGACATGAGCAGTGGTTATGTTGAGTGGGAAAAAGCATTCCTCGCGACCTGTCATCCAGACCTGTGGTCAAGAAGATGATGCCAGCCTGTCAACCTGGATCGGGCTGGAGGTGTAAAAGGTCAAGATGAGTGGAAGGTGTCTTCAAGAGTACCAGACGGGAATGATCAAAGTTCCAGGGGTACCAGTCTACATGGTCATCAAAACTCAACAAGATGATGACCAGGAAGCACGCTACAGGTATTGCCAAAGTGAAAAAAAAGTTCAAAGAACCAGGGTCATCAAGAAGTCATTGGTGGACATGGATGGACCTATACTGCCATGAATCGGTTAATATCAGTACGATGATGTGTGTTTAGTGATATTGTGGATTCTTACATACTGGATAATGAAATGCAAGTATGGTGAACTTTAGTTAAATGAACTGGTAAAGTAAATGTTATAAGTACAAATTATTTTTAGGTTTTATAGCAAACTATCAAGTTTTGACTTAAGTAAATTGTAACCAATGGTTAAAGCATGGTGTAATGTTTTAAGATTTCAAGTGACATTTTAATAATGAGTTGTAGATTAAGTATTCAAGTAATTGAGTTATCTGTTAAGTAGATGTACATCTCTGTTGATGTGGCAGGTTAAAAGCGGAGGACATGTTCTAAGGAGATTATGATTGTATGACAATATTCTGGTTTGTATTTTTAAAACTGGTTTTAGTTTTAAGGTGGCAATGTGTAATGTTATGTAGTGTGTGGTTTCGGGTAATCTAGTAAGATTACGGGTAATCTACTGTAGTTAGATTACAGGTGCATGAGATAACCCATATCTTGTGAATGCACGGTTACATCTAGTATCTAGTTATTGATGCCAGAAATGGAGAACTAGTTAGCGGTCTAGTTGCTAGTTTGAGATCTAGATGTGCATCTGCTGACGGGCAGGTGTGAGTTTTAAGTTTTAGGATGTATGCTGTTTGTCCTTGTAACAATGTCATGCATAGTCTGAATTCTAGGCCAAGGTTCCACTATTGCATCATTGTAGGCAAATGAGTGTTTGAGTAACGTGCTCGGGTGCCTAAACTTTTAACTGTTACAATAATTTGTTAGGTTGATTTAATTTTAACCATGAATTAATCACCCTTGTCAACAAGACTCTCACCCATAGATGAGTTGGCAGAATCATCAATTTATGATCATATCAAAATCATCATGTATATAAATCATACTATATTTTAGAGATCTAAAAAGCTGAGGAACAAACATAATAATGTTGATATTACTGATGGTGAAACTGATTGTAGTTCAAGAGTTTTGACTACTGAAGATAGTAATGTTTAATGTGCTAGTGGTTTCATGTATGAAATGTCTGTAAATTGTGCCGGTTAAGGGTGCAATGGTATCATAATGTTATTGATGTTATATATGTTTTGTATTGGAGTGACACGCATTGATTCTCATTTTTAGATAAATGAATTTTTAGGGTAAATTAATTTATCTTAAAGGCAGGGGGGTGATTGTAAAGAGATGGCCTATTTAAAGTAGAGCATCGCTGTAATCAGAGAAACCCAGACTTTCTGTCGGCAAATATACTAATTATAGAACAAGCGTGTTTAAAACATTGATTAGCTTTTAATAAACTGCCAATGTGAGTCGTGGCAGGGTAATAGTCTTGATATTACCAGTTTAACTAGGAAACTAATGTGGTCAGATATTGCTGACAAAGGCTTGTGAAATTAGTATATGTACAGCTGCTGGTTTGCTCTATGGTATCCTGATATCCTTATGTCCTTGGTATTCGAATTCTAGATGTTCTAAATTGATGCCTATAATATGTGAATTGTTGTAATTTGCACAGTTTACTATGTTTCATTTATGCTTGTGAATTATGGAATAAAGTTGCTCTAAAAATGCCAGCAAAAGTTTATTAAAAAGCAGGACTCCGGCTTCTCCCTCCTCTGAGCCTTAATCAGAGGGGGGTGGCCTAACAGCACCTTTACAAGAACCCAATCACAGCTGTAAAGAAAGTACTATAATAAAGCCAATCCTTTACACTATGACTTGTCTTTGTGATCACCATATTTGTACACCTATAATATTCCATCCTCTCTCTATTCATCTAAAAATACAGTATACACAGACAATTGCATCATTCTGCTGAAAGCAGTTGAATGCTGTACAAACAGTTGGATTAAATAGAAGGATATCTCCATCAAAAAATGTAAGTAATATGTTTCTTTTGTATTAGAACAGTTTGAATTTTTGTTGTAATTTATTCAAAGAAAACACACGTTCAAATATTATTGTGCATATGAAATTCTTATGATAATGTAAAATAAAATTACCTCATATTCTTGATAGTGCAAGTCAAATAAACAAATGGGTCAACCAAGACAATCTCGCTACAAAATCATCTGCTTCTGAAAAAGTATCTAACATTTATTTAAAATATTATGCTAAGTAATATTGTCTGTTTACATCTTTTTTAAAAAGGTTCATAATGTTTAACACTCTATATTATTATAAAAGACATTCTTCTTTTTCTTTTATACTTTCCCATTTTGCAGTGGATTTATTCAACACATGAAACTAAATTCTTCCATCCATCATGCTTGGTCCATCATGCTATTTCACAATTGGATATACCGCACTCCATTCTTGACCATTAGATTTCCTTAGATAACATAAACATTGAAAATAATCTTGCAATAAAAATGATCAACATTATAACCTTACATCCTATTTAATATCAAGGGTTCAAAAATATAAATTATTCTAACAGGTATGGATTTACTGCTGATTTTCATTTTTTTCCCCAAAATTATCTACACTCCATGCGTGAATATTTCAAAAAAAAATTATATGTAGTCGACTTTTTTTGCATGGTAAGTTACTGATTTTTTCCTCCAGCAACACACTGTGAATAAAAGATATCAGCACATCTGCATTGGAGATTGTCATCTTCAAGATCGCGTACCAGAATGCCAGGGTCATCTCAGCAAATCTGAAAATCATTTTTTTATTAATAAAGAATCTTTATACATATTCAACTCAATTATTTCGATTATAAAATCATCATTTATTGTATATACTGTATACCTTACTTATGTTTAATATTTTCAACATAATGGTGTTATTTTTGATGTATGAAAAAAAAAGTGTTCTCTTGGTATCTGGACATCTTCAGAACACTTCATATTCATCCGATTATATATGTAATGTTATAGGATTTAAGTATACATATTTCATTAATTACATAATCAATTGTAAATATTTTACCATTCCTTACCTACTTTTTCGTTTTATAATCATCACAACCTTCAAACTGAAAGAAAAAACTTGTTCTGCTGGAAAAATAAATTATATATATGTAATGTTACATGATGTAAGTGTACATAATCAATTGTAAATATTTCATGATGACTTACCTTTGTTGTGTGTGAAGATGTGCTTTATTAAAAAAGTTTTATTGTAAATTAATCATACAGTAAATGTCCGCTTATTGTATTTTTATCAAGATTATTATAATAATCAACACATATTGACCTCTAGAAACAATATTTTTAAGTTTTACTATCGGTTTAATATTTTCACAATAGCATAACATAACGGCCACGTGCTTCTAAACATGGATTGACCGTGAACTTTTTTTTAAATTAATTAATATCTTGCTTCGGATTTTTTTCCATCCATTTTAATGAGCAAAAAGTCTAGATTACAAATATGATATTCATTTCACAATCAAAACAATCCATTATCCGAAAACATCTGGATAACATACCAACCCAATTCAAACCTATAGGTCGTTAAAGATCTAGACATGATTTAGTCTTTATCACCACATTAAGGACTGGTAACGTACCTTAGATTATCCTTAGAACAACTTTAAGGGGAACAAGATAGTGTTGATTGAAATATTAAAGGGGGTTATGTCATGTTATGAAATATAAGGTACTAAAGATTTAATGTCATGTTATGAAATATTATGAAATGTAAGGTATTACAGAGTGAACCATTAGAGATGTAAAGTAAAAAAGAAGTAATGTAAAAGAGGGTAATTAAGATGGTCGCCAGATGGGCTCGTATTGATGTGGTAGGGAACCAAGAATGGAAAAGTACATCAACAATGAATTGCGTCATGCATCAACATAAGTGTGAGGAAATGTGATGCGGGTGGTTGCGTATTGGATGCAACAAGTCCGCTGAGCACATGCATTAACATGTTTGGGTGCAAGTGGTTCACTATAAATGGACATGCGCCAACCCCCCAAAAACTCTCTTGTCTTGTCGCTCTTGTTATTCACAACTCATTTGGACAGTTGGAGACAAACTGGTCTGCTTTCACTGGGATGGCACAAGGATATGTGTCATCCCAGGTGGCACGCACATGTATCAAATGCAAAATGAACAATGTGAAATGTAAAACTGAAATAAACAGATGGATGTATAGTTGTGTTTTTGACTGACTAAATAAAACCTAATATGCATGACGAGAACCTTAAACTGTTTCTATATGTCTCCCGACAATGTAAAAAAGAGTATCCAGCAGTCACTTTAAACCAACACCACAGACTACAATACATTTCATATATCCATTTATTTTCACACATCACTAACACCCCACAAGTTCAAATAACGTCTGTATGTTGTCTCCGCGTGTTCGGCGTCGGCACGAGCGTTCTGCCTCATCAGGTCTGACTTGGGCCACCACCCTCATTAGCGCAAAATTCCTTGGGTTAGTTCCTCTGGGCACACGTGGTGGCACGGGGAGAGCTCCCCCACGTCTGACTGTTCTCACACCACACCATACTGTAGCTGCATGGGGTATCCAATAATCCCTAGGTTTGGAGTCAGGTATGGTATTAGGTTGCGTAGGTAGCATTATAGTGGTCTGGGTGGCTTTTGTAGCTGTCTCTGTTTGTGTTGTTTGAGTTGAGGTTTCCATCTAAAGAAATTCAATACACAACATTAGCTTTGAGAATAATCATATCTACTCGATTTTCTACTGGGGAGATGAATACTACAGTCTTCACAATCGGTCCATTGATAATTAATATTTGATTAACACATTAACAACATCACACGTTTGATAAACTCACTTTGCTGACATTAGCGGGAGTTTTCTTTATACATGTTGTTCATTTGGTGAATTCATTTTTTGCATACATTAAACATATTTTTGGATAATAGAAGTTATCATGTTTGCAACATACAACAACAACAAAATGAAAAAAATCAATTTGCACATACCTTAGAGTGTAGATAAAAATCCTTAAAAACTTTTTCAAACTACTGTGTACACAGAACTGCTTCAATATAAACTGTGTCTAGCATCCTAGAAAAAATCCAGAGTCACGTGGATAATAATCACAGTGTGTGACAAAATCCAATTACACTGCGGACTCACCATTGCCAATAAAACAGCAATGTGGGCGGTAATATGAATCATATCTGGTCTAGTTATGGTTGATCTTCATCCATCTTTTTATGTGTAGGAAAAATTGAATTACACTTCTTTGAGAGTGGATTTATGGTGTTGAAGTTGTATAAAAGTTTTCTACCCCGTGCATAGAATCTTAAGGACTTATGAATTAAAAAAATATACAAAATAGACATTTTTTTTTTTTGCTGAAAAGTGGGAAACAAAACCATGACAACTCTCATATAATACATTTCAAAATACCTAGATACTTAAATACTTATCATGATTTTTTCCCACTTCTTTTTTTAAGGAGCACTTGATTTAACTTAACAATATTTGAAAAGATAAGTAATACTTTTAACCACAAAATATTGATTAGAACAATTTTATTACATTAATATTGTAAAAGCAAGCATAATAAGGGAAAAGATGCATTACCTTTTCATTTGTGTTGATAAATTATGAACAGTGTAATCCTAATCCCTTGATATTCCTGTTGTTAAATACAAAATGAAGAGAATGTAGCATTGCAGATGTGTTGTCGCTGCAATCAAATCCTTATGTGTCTATCCTAAGGCAATACTGCAGTACAAATGAAGATGACAGGGATAGCTGGACACCCAGACAGTTACAGCTAATCAATTTGACCAATGAAACATCGTATAATAGTCATGTGACAGACGTTCTACATATTTGAACATGAGTATTGTTGTAACAGCTAGACAGAGATCTCATTGACCAATGAAATAGCATACAATAATCATGTGACAAACCTTTCTACACATTTGGACATGAGCACTGAGTACATTGAACCAACAGATAGACAGCGGGAGGGGGGTTGCGTTGCTTCAGAATCTAATCACACAAAAGCATACCTGTCTGTCATCCTATGACTTGTCTTTGTGATCACCATATTTGTACACCTATAATATTCCATCCTCTCTCTATTCATCTAAAAATACAGTATACACAGACAATTGCATCATTCTGCTGAACGCTGTACAAACAATTGGGTTCAATAGCAGGATATCTTAATCAAAAATGTAAGTAATATGTTTCTTTTTTGTACTAGAACAGTTTTAATTTTCGTTGTAATTTATTCAAAAGAAAACACACGTTCGAATTATTGTGCATGTGAAATACTTATGATATTGTAAAATAACATTACCTCATATTCTTGAAAGCGCAAATCAACAAAATGGGTCAAACAAGACAATCTCTCTACAAAATCATCTGCTTCTGAAAAAGTATGTAACATTTATTTAAAATATTATGCTAAGTAATATTGTCTGTTTACATCTTTGTTTTTAAAAATGGTTCATAATGTTTAACACTCTATATTATTATAAAAGACATTCTTCTTTTCTTTATACTTTCCCATTTTGCAGTGGATTTATTCAACACAATGAAACTAAATTCTTCCATCCATCATGCTTGATCCATCATGCTATTTCACAATTGGATATACCACACTCCATTCATGACCATTAGATTTCCTTAGATAACATAAACGTTGAAAATAATCTTGCAATAAAATAATCAACATTATAACCTTACATCCTATTTAATATCTAAGGGTTCAAAAAATATAAATTATTCTAACAGGTATGGATTTACTGCTGATTTCCATTTTCCCCAAAAAATATCTACACTCAATGCGTGAATATTTCAAAATAATTATATGTAGTCGACTTTTTTTTGCATGGTAACTTACTGATTTTTTTTCCTCCAGCAACACACTGTGAATAAAAGATATCAGCACATCTGCATTGGTGATTGTCATCTTCAAGATCGCCGTACCAGAATGCCAGGGTCATCTCAGCAAATCTGAAAATCATTTTTTTTTTTTATTAAGAAAGAATCTTATACATATTCAACTCAATTATTTCGATTATAAAATCATCATTTATTGTATATACTGTATACCTTACTTATGTTTAATATTTTCAACATAATGGTGTTATTTTTGATGTATGAAAAAAAAGTGTTCTCTTGGTATCTGGACATCTTCGGAACACTTCATATTCATCCAATTATATATGTAATGTTATAGGATTTAAGTATACATATTTCATTAATTACATAATCAATTGTAAATATTTTATCATTCCTTACTCTAATTTTCTTTTCATCATCATCACAACCTTCAAACTCACAAACTTGTTCTGCTGGAAAAAAATAAATTATATATATGTAATGTTACATGATGTGAGATGTCTGAATTAGCAGGCATCTAGATATAATAAATTGTAAATATTTAATGATGACGTTTTTTACCTTATTTGTTACCTTGTTTATAATCAATATCCATTGTCAAGATTATTATCATAATCAACACGTATTGACCTCTAGAAACAATATTTTTGCGGTTTAATATTTTTATTAAAAAGTTTTGAACATGGATTTGAACTTTTTAAATTAATCATACTTATTTTTACATCGGATTTTGAAGTTAAATACATCCATTGTAACGAGCAAAAGTCTAGATTACAAATATGATATTCATTTCACAATCAAAACAATCCATTATCCGGGAAAACAACTGATAACATACCAACCCAATTCAAACCTATGGGTCATTAAAGATCTAGACATGATTTAGTCTTTATCACCCCCATAAAGGACCGGTAACATACCTTAGATTATCCTTAGAAACCCGGTGACGAGGTTAACGCTATTTTGCTTCACTTGCCTATTCGAATTTCTCCCCCCTATTCACAATGTTTTCGGTGAACTTATTTTTAATATGATGTCTGATTTTCATAAAAAAAAATGGGACCAAGGTTTTCATTCCCGATATAATCGGACCTATACTGTATGTAAAAGAGCATCAAGCAGTCACTTTAAACCAACACCACAGACTACAATACATTTCATATATCCATTTATTTTCACACATCACTCACCCCACAAGTTCAAATAACGTCTGTATGTTGCCTCCGCTTGTTCGGCGTCGGCACGGCGCATTCTGCCTCATCACGTCTGACTTGGGCCACCGCTGTCATTAGCACAAAGTTCCTTGGGTTAGTTCCTCTGGGTACACGTGGTGGCACGGGCGAGCTCCCACGTCTGACTGTTCTCACACCATACTGTAGCTGTATGGGGTATCCAATAATCCTAGAATTGGAGTCAGGTATGGTATTGGGGTTGCGTAGGTAGCATTATAGTGGTCTGGGTGGCTTTTGTAGCTGTCTCTGTTTGTGTTGTTTGAGTTGAAGTTTCCATCTAAAAAATTCAATACACAACATTAGCTTTCCGTTAGCATTGAGAATAATCATATCTACTCGATTTTCAACTGGGGAGATGAATACTACAGTCTTTACAATCGGTCCATTGATAATTAATATTTGATTAACCAAAATAACAACATCACACATTTGATAAACTCACTTTGCTGACATTAGTGCGGGAGTTTTCTTTATACATGTTGTTCATTGCGGTGAATTCATTTTGTGCATACATTAAACACATTTTTGGATAACAGAAGTTATCATGTTTGCAACATACAACAACAACAAAGTGAAAAAAAAAAACAATTTGCACATACCTTAGAGTGTAGATAAAAATCATTAAAACACATTTCAAACTACTGTACACAGAACTGCTTCAATATAAACTGTGTCTAGCATCATAGAAAAAATCCAGAGTCACGTGGATAATAATCACAGTGTGTGACAAAATCCAATTACACTGCGGACTCACCATTGCCAATAAAACAGCATGTCAGGCGGGTAATATAAATCATATCTGGTCTAGTTTCTGACAGCTGTTCTAGACTGCCAAGTGCACCTGCCACTTCCTGGAAAGAGTCAAACTTCAAAGAGATAGCATGCTGCTGCGTGTGTAACTTTGTAAGGACTAAGGTAAAATACTGGAGGGTTTTGACGTGATATATTTTTGCTGATCAAAAAAATACATAATATAGCAATGTCATGGATTTTCTCAGGAATGCTCTTTTTTTATTGTTTCTCATTGTTACAAATTCATAATGTAAACATATTCTATCGTGAGATACATGAACATCAACATTCCAACAAGACAGCTCCCGCCACCACCACATGTTCAAAATTCGAATTACAAATCTCAGGTAGAAACAGTCTCCCATCAGGACACTCAAAAATCATAATGCATCCATCTATGTTGCACGACAACCTAGCATATGCGATTTTGCAGAGTACCAATGCTAAAACATGAGTTACTGCTTCAAAAACTGTAAAAAATCACTTTTAACGTTGGCAGATTTTTACTGTGATTGTTTTTTTTAAGCAGTAACTCATGATTTACATACTACTGTTGTTGTCTGGAACATAACCACAACGGACGACACAAAGACGTATGGCGTTTATGTTCACCAAGGAGGAATTTTTTCTGGCGTGCCTGACCCATTGTTTCTGAGGAGGGATACCTGAATTCCACCTCCAAACTTTGGTTCACGTGCTTAGGAAGTCCGAGGAAAAGCCCAAACCACGATGTCCATCCGGACGGTCTGCCGATTGGCACAAGGACTTTAGCCTGCACGGGTCCATGCCCCATGTTTCTGGACAGTCACTTTGCTAGTCTAGGCAACGGTGGGCTGCCTGTGTATGGCTTTTGCCTCTCCATAACTCCTCACCGCGGTACCTGGCTGGAGTCCATGGAGCCTCATTGTGGAAAACTGAACAGAGCCACTGTGATCCCTTTGGCAAGGATCGTCGAGCCTCGGCTCACGACTCCTCAGTGCTAGTGGGACGCGTGTGATGACGCATTTGTCTAGAGGTTCAAGGGCAGAACTTTTATTTTTGCAGGGGCACTGGGCGCTATTCAGTGCTTTACTTGTGCAGTGCCTCAGAGTGTTCAGCTAGAAAATTAGTTAGTCGCTGGACACAACCACTCAAAATTGGGCTGGGTGATTCTCTACGGACGTTATTGTGGAGAGCAGTACTGGAGAGATCACTCTTCAGTAGGGTCATTGCTTGATGCTTCATTTAGAGATGATGTTCACCACTTCACCGCTTCACCACCAGCTGGTTTCGATGACAGGCCCATGGTGGACGTCACTGAAGTCTTGGGGGAATGCGGCTGCTTGTATACTTGCAGAGGAGTGTGTCTGAGTGCCAACCACAACCGGGGCATGTTGCCTCGAATACCGTTGGGATACCCAGTGGCTGGCTGCTGGTCGCTTACCCCGAGGGTTTCAAAGAGGCCCGGTGGAGGAAGTGCCAGGCCGAAGCATTGACTGAGTGTGTGCCTGTGAGTGGAGCAGCCTTGATTTAATTGTGTTGCATATATCTTGTTCTCTTTAATGTTCTTTGTTTTAGCCAGCTTCCGGAGTTTCGAATGACCGGAGGATTTGTGGGTAGGTATAGTTTCCATGAGGAGGCCGGGTCTTCTGTGAAAAGCGAAGCCCCCGTCCCACCATGAAAACTGGGGGAGAGTGTAAGCAAATCTAGAGTAGGTGCCCGAGTCGGGTGGATTTTATCATTCACCCCAATTAGTGAGGCAATTAAGAAATAATCATTGTCTCGACGTAGTTAGGTTCGTTTCACGTGCTTACGTTCTCCATGTGTTTAATGTTCTTTGCACTTATCTCGTGGGTTGCTTGGAAACAGGACAAAGGAAGTTGTTGTCATGTTTGCAAGCAACAGAACAGTCAGTTTAGCTTTGGAAATGGTAGCGAACACTTGGTAGGGAACTAGCACCCTCGAATCTTTGGATTCGGGGGGCTTTTTCACTGTCTACACTCACACCGATTGTAGGTGGACATGTCATCCGTCAGTCTCGGAAGACTATGGTCTGCATACTGTTGGTCTGATGCAACGTCGGGTGTGGCTGTGCAGCCCTATTCGGGAGTGACAGTCTTTCTGGCAGTGTGTGCACATGAAGGTGGAG
>JAGTTF010005556.1:83416-112216 GCA_019095985.1 Streblospio benedicti
CATTTCCAGATGTCTGGCAAACTCCTGGCAAACGTCTTACAAAAGGTATATTTGAGTTTAGCCAAGGTTCATAGGACGTCCTGGATAAAGGCGTCATAAAGGGGGTTGTTTTGAACATGGTGCAGTTTAAGTGGCTTGGAGTAAGTCTCACGTTCACTGAACGTCCTTACATTTCCAGCTGTCTGGAAATAGTCTCACAAACGTTATGTGTATCTTGCTGAACTTTTGGCCTATATATAATACTCCCGGCTTGAATTAATTAATTTGGTGCATAATATTAATGAATACATTAATTGGAATGAACATTACATTCCTCCCAACTTTGGATACTTTGACAGAACAATATTACAATCAATGCAGGAAAACTTGAGGTTTTGAATATGAAGCCTGTTTAACATTCTAACACTTGAAATTGTAAACATAAATAGTAGGGTCATTTCGGGTACTTGTGTGACCGCGGAGAGACTGAAAAGGTTTTATGATTGATTTGAGCTCTTAAACATATTTTAAGATATTTGAGCGGAGATACCTCTCTCAAAAGTCCGGGCAGAACACGTGAGAGGCCAAAATCCAAAATGGCCGCAGCTGTTCTAACAAAAAATACAACTTTTTTAATAATTGACCTACAAACATGTATAATACATCATTTTTAAGGTTTTTAGGTGTAAGAAATTCATGTATGATACTTTAAAAACGATTTGACCTCATCTTGACCTCCAAATCAAAGATGGCCGCCATGAATTCTACAAAATGACCAGATTCTAAATGTTTGACATATAGATGACTGTAGTATATCAATGTTATGGTTTATGGAGGCAAGGAAGTCATTTTTATATGCTTCCAATGATTTGAGCTTATATTGACCTTTTTAGGATAAGAGGGCAACATCTATGAAAAGCTGAGTTTAATGTAATTGACCTATGAATCTTGTTTTGAGTGGATAACTTCAAAATGTGTAATGAAAAATGTGATGATGACAAACTATTTGAGAGTTCAACAACCTTTTTGAATACATACAAGTTTTAAATGTACCAAAAGACAAATATTAAACCTAAAAGGCATAATTACAAACATACACTAGAAACAACTGATCACTAAATCATGAAAACAGTCCTCTTAAACCTCATCAATGTCAGTATCACCGTATTCACTTTTGCCATCAGTGCTATCATTTTCGTCATCATAATCATCAAGATCAACATTATCTTCACCATCGCAGTCAATGTGAACAACATACCGATTGAAGTTGTCCGTCAATCCAGCCCTTGTATGACGCGACGCAGTGGACGACACTTTCCATTGATATTTTTCCACCCATGCCCAATAGGTGATGGATGACCATTCATATAGTATTTTTTTGGCAATATCAGATATAGTTTGTCTTCTGTAGATGAAGATATAGACTGTCAACATCTGGTGGTGAATGTAGCATACTCTTGTTTTTCATTTTCTGCCACTTGGAGGCTCTTGCCCACATGTCTTCTCTCTATGATCTCCATATATGATCCTCGGAACAAAGCTTTCCATTTCTTTTTTTTCTTTCTCTGATAACTGTAAGCTATAATGTTATTTTTTACTTTAGGTAAAATACGTTTTGGCACAGGTATCAGCTCACAAGTTTTCCATAGTATGGTAATACAATGAGAGTCTAGAGATACTTGAAAAAGTTTTGACAATATTGAAGACAGTTGATTGCTACAAAATTTAAGAACCTTGCCACATAATCTATCAGGTCCGGCACCTTTTTTCACATTTATTTTATATATACATTTTTGTACATCGGGTTCATCTACAACAATTGATTCATCTTTTATTTCCAAGAAAACCTGTATAACTGCATTCTGTTCATCAGTAAAATTTTCAGTATCAAAGCGTGCATAGAATTGATTTAACTCATTAGCAAAAGCTACATCATCATCAACAGCCAGAGTTGATTTCTTTTTAGAATAACAACATAGTTTTTTAAGATTTGACCATGCTGTTCTCATACAGTTTGTGTAAAACATATTTTCAACTTTATCTCTGTATTCACATTTGCATTTAAAAATAGCTTTTTTCAAGTGTGACTGAACATTCGTAAGTCTAACTTTATCCTTACAAACTATAGCAGCCTTCTTTTCATTTAGTAATGATTTCAACTTTTTGGTAACCCAAGGCTTATTGTTTGGATGACATTTGAATGTTTTTACAGGAATGCATTAATCTGTACAAAAAATAAAGTAATCAGTTAAAACAGCTACATTGTCATCTAAGTTCGTCTCATTACACAGTACATTCCAATCAGTTCCTTCTAGGGTGTCTCTAAGTGAATCTACAGCATTGTCATTGAAATCAAGGACTTTTTGTTACATATCAACTTGACTATATCAAGTGGCCCAGACGGGACTCGAACTCACGAGCCCAAGGTTGTGACACCAGAATGATACCATCATCCCAACCAGCGGGTTGTTAAAAGGCTACACAGACGAACCGTTGTCTCTGTAGCCCCCAGCCTACATACTTGGTCAGTTATCTCAACCCGGAGGTCGTGTTTTTTCATTTTCTGAATTCTTCTTTTGTTGGTTTGATATGCTAGCAGTGAAATATCTACACAATGCAGAATTGGTCCTGTAATGTTCAGTTGTAGGAAATGGTGTTATAGTTTGTGTTGATAAACAGTTCTTGAAATGATTTCGTAAAGCCGACTAATCAAGTGAAACCAATTCAGGGTTTATATCGTTCAAAAGCAGCATTGCATTTGCGGAAGCAAACAGACCACAATCTGAAGAACCATACTTATCAATCACGTAACTTGAACTCATTTAAATGTAAGAACAAGATTTATTAACAGAATATGATTTCACAAGTAGAGATGACATGGACCGGAAATACGTGTGTGCTTAAAACAATTACTGGATTATCAAAACTCCAAAGTAGCAAATAGTGAGCAAACATTAAACATCAAACGTCTAAACAAATTGTTATTCAACATCAAACATAGTTCTAAACAAATAGTTAAGTTATTAAACATGAAACATCAAGCTTCTGAACAAAGAGCTATTAAACATTAAATGTCAATTTCTGTTTGCACAAAGTTATGCAATATGTCAGTTGGTTTCTCTGAAGCGTGCAGGCTTCACTATGGTTCTGCCACTTCGTCTTAGTGGCATGGATGGTGCTGATGGTTGTGGCACGGTTGCTGGTGACACTACTGGCGGCACAATGGGTGATGCCACCTGAGGTACTGGAGTCGCTGGCGCGACTGGGTGTGGTGCTGGAGGCAACTCATGCACTTGTGAAGATGGTACCATATTGGGTACCGGAGTTGGCACATCCTGAGGTTGGGCTGACATAGCTGGTGTTGGAACCGGTTTGAGGTGTTGACGGTTCCTTCTTAGAACTCCCTGTGGAGTTGCAACATGGTATGACCTGTTGGCAGGGTCTGCCAGAAGAACAACTCCTGGATTCTTCCAATTGTGCTGTTGATCAGTTCGGATCCGGACCTCTTGGCCTGGATGTAACACTGGTAGGGGGCGGGCCCCATGACGTTGGTCGTAAGCCTGCTTGTATATTTCCTTCACACGAGAATCCCTTTCCTTGATTAGCAGGTGGTTAGGAATCTGTGGGGCCAGGTTTTGAGGTAGCACAGGGATCAGTGCTGCACAGCTCTCTCTGCCATGCCATTAACTTGTGGCATGTGTGGACTTGAAGTAGAGTGTACAAACCCATACTCGGCCGCGCGAAGTTCGCAAACTCTGCTGACGCGAACTGCGGTCCGTTATCGGACCTCACAAATTCAGGTATGCCATGCATGGCGAACATGCGTTTCAGCTTGCCGATGACTGCTACTGA
Source organism: Streblospio benedicti (assembly GCA_019095985.1). Taxonomy (NCBI): domain Eukaryota; kingdom Metazoa; phylum Annelida; class Polychaeta; order Spionida; family Spionidae; genus Streblospio; species Streblospio benedicti. Next base: position 87,248 of record JAGTTF010005556.1, read on the forward strand.
TGTTGTGGTGGTGAGGAGGTCTATTTCAATCCATCGTGAGTAGTAGTCTACAGTTATCAGATATTGTCTCTTGTCATATTCACACAGATCGACTGCGATCTTCTCCCATGGTCGATATGCTCCCCTCACAACCCCCTACATACACATGAATGCATTGATCAGAGAAATCCTGGGGACGCCTATTTACCGACCATGCTTATACTGGGGATAAAGTACGGCAGTGGTTTCCCATTGCCTTCTGCTGGGGTGCAGTTAAGAACATGCCCAAGTCCGGATGCAGTTTAATGTCGTACCCAGGACATGTGATATAGCCCTATAAGCATGGAGACTTGCGGGTCCTCCCCTTAGAATTTCAAATTAAGTACTAAACATATGCTCCTACCCCCCGACACACGAATGCATTGATCAGCCCCCCTTCTAGAAATCCTGGGGACGCCTATGAAAACAGTGATTGTAATCAGCCCCTAGAGGGCGCTTGTGTAGTTGATTCTATAATGTTTTATTTTATGCCACATCATTATCAGTCTTTAATTTTTTCTTCTCGTTCTCCTGTGCTTGCTCGTCTGCCTGTACGTCTGATTGTGCTTGCTCATCAGCCTGTGCTTGCTCATCAGCCTGTGCTTGCTCGTCTGCCTGTGCTTGCTCGTCGTTCTCTACTTCCATCACACATTGAGTGAAATTGAGTGAATCATCTATTTTAGGATCATTGGTTTGGCTTGATGCTGCACTTTTAGTATCGATCTTTGGGATATGGTTATTTTTGCTGTCATCATTTTCAGTTGTGTTGGGAAAGTATGTTTCAAACCATTGCACTACTGAACGAACATCCTCAAGCTCATTTTCAGCTTCGCAGAGTTTTTTTTTTATTTCTCTGTACTGCTTAAATTGGTCGATTGAAGCTATTTTCATGATCTCCACCTCTGTCACTATGGCTTTTACCATCGGCTGCAAACTTTTTCTTAATATGGTACACTGGTTTAGTGCTTTGGTAGTATTCGTTTCCAAGATGTATGTATTTAAAGCCGCCAATCGACTTTCAAATTCTTCCACATGGCTCTGCAGTTTAGTAAATGCAGTGACTATTTTGCAATGGTCTGGTGGTGAAGCCATCTGCAATATTAAGAAAAAAAAAAGATTACTTACAGAATTACTGAACGTGAAACAACATCTGGAAGTTGAACTGCACAGGATGTGTCAAAGTGATGAACACGCGTAGCAACGACCTTCAGGAACTGCCACCTATGAAATCATTAATAGAAATATTGTTTTTAAAGAAATCTTAAAGAATATTAGAGAAAACTGTAAAATATGAGGTCAGTGGCAAGATTAACACTAAACACTGATACTATGGATGGCGAAGCCAATTTTTACAAACTTGTAAAATAAAATGCTAGTTGACACATTAACATATTAACATATTTTAACAGAGAAAACTGTAAAATATGAGGTCAGTGGCAAGATTAACACTAAACACTGATACTATGGATGGCGAAGCCAATTTTTACAAACTTTTTGTGTGCATAATGATACTTCATTTGTAAGTTTTCTTGGTGGTAAACAAAGCCCCCCAAAAAATGAAAAACAAAACCAAAAACAGCACATATAGATTTTATACGCTACTGTTATTTAGTAAACAAAATGAATATGCACGTAATAGTTGAATTTAAATCCGAAAATCCCTCCTTATCACTTACAGAATTGCTGAACATGTAACAACACCTCAAGACAAAGTTGAACTGCACAGGATGTGTTAAAGCAGCTGTGTTGAAGTGATGAGCAGGTGTAGCAATGACCTTCAGGAACTGCCACCTATGAAATCATTACCAGAAATATTGAATCATTTGTTTTTAAAGAAACATTATAGAATATTAGAAAAATGTAAAATACAGTGTCCGTGGCAAGATTAATAGCTTTTTATGGATGGCGAAGCCAATTTTTACAAACTTGTAAAAAACATAAAGTGCTAGTTGAAACATTAACATATTCTTGAGGTAATTATTTTTGGATGAATAAGGATACTTCATTTATAAGGTTTTTTTCATGGTAAAGAAAGCCAAAAAACAAAGAAAAAAAACAAAAGCACATATAGATTGTGTACGTTACTGCTATTTAGTGTTCCATATCGCTTACCCTTTATCATGATATATAAATCATTAGTAAAATACCTAAAAGATATTTTAAATAATTTTATAAAATTTTATTAGCATTAAATGCTTGGTGGGGCCACGCTGCAAACTTCCATTCCTAAAGCATTCGAATGGGGCTCTAAATTGGGAATGGGGTAAACCAAGATGGTTTCATATTTTAGTGAAAAGATGATCGAAATAGGAGCATTTTAATGGAAATTATGACAGTTTAAAGTTGGCTGCTCGAACGAAAATATTTGAAAGATGTTACCGGCGTCACGCAGCAAAATATAGTAAGGATACAGAGGACTGTCACGGAAGAATTTCGTGAGGGAGAAAGGGTTAACACTAAACACTGATACTATGGATGGAGAAGCCAATTTTTACAAACTTGTAAAATAAAATGCTAGTTGAAACATTAACATATTCTTGTGGTAATTATTTTTGTGTGCATAATGATACTTCATTTGTAAGTTTTCTTGGTGGTAAACAAAGCCCCCCAAAAAATGAAAAAAACCACAGCACATATAGATTGTATGCGCTACTGCTATTTAGTAAATAAAATGAATACTCACTTAATAGTTGAATTTAATCCCTCCTTATCACTTACAGAATTGCTGAACATGTAACAACACCTCAAGTCAAAGTTGAACTGCACAGGATGTGTTGAAGTGATGAGCAGGTGTAGCAAAGACCTTCAGGAACTGCCACCTATGAAATCATTACCAGAAATATTGAATCATATTGTTTTTAAAGAAACATTATAAAATATTAGAAAAATGTAAAATACAGTGTCCATGGCAAGATTAATAGTTTTTTAATGGATGGCGAAACCAATTTTCACAAACTTGTAAAATAAAGTGCTAGTTGAAACATTGAGGTAATTATTTTCGGATGCATAAGGATACTTCATATATAAGTTTTCTTTCCTGGTAAACAAAGCCAAAAAACAAAGAAAAAACCCAAACAAACAGCACATATAGATTGTGTACGTTACTGCTATTTAGTAAATAAAATGAATACTCACTCAATAGTTCAATTTATATCCGAAAATCCCGCCTTATCACTTACAGAATTGCTGAACGTGTAACAACACCTGGAAGTTGAACTGCACACGATGTGTCGAAGTGATGAGCAGGTGTAGCAACGACCTTCAGGAACTGCCACCTATGAAATCATTACCAGAAATATTATTTTTAAAGAAATATTAAAGAATATTAGAGAAAACAGTAAAATATGAGGTCAGTGGCACTAAACACTGATAACTATGGATGGCGAAACCAATTTTTACAAACTTGTAAAACAAAGTGCTAGTTCCATAAATCCCATTTACAGAATTTTGAATGTGTAAACCTCCAGTCAAATTGAACTATTAGAAAATGATCAACAGGCGTAGCAATGACCTTCAGGAAATGGCACCTATGAAATCATTACCAGAAATATTGAATGATTTGTTTTTAAAGAAACATTATAGAATATTAGAAAAATGTAAAATACAGTGTCCATGGCAAGATTAATAGTTTTTTAATGGATGGCGAAACCAATTTTCACAAACTTGTAAAATAAAGTGCTAGTTGAAACATTGAGGTAATTATTTTTGGATGCATAAGGATACTTCATATATAAGTGTTCTTTCCTGGTAAACAAAGCCAAAAAAACGAAGAAAAAAAAACAAACAAAAAAACAAACAAACAGCACATATAGATTGTGTACGTTACTGCTATTTAGTAAATAAAATGAATACTCACTTAATAGTTCAATTTATATCCGAAAATCCCGCCTTATCACTTACAGAATTGCTGAACGTGTAACAACACCTGGAAGTTGAACTGCACACGATGTGTCGAAGTGATGAGCAGGTGTAGCAACGACCTTCAGGAACTGCCACCTATGAAATTATTACCAGAAATATTGTTTTTAAAGAAATATTAAAGAATATTAGAGAAAACAGTAAAATATGAGCTCAGTGGCAAGATTAACACTTAACACTGATAACTATGGATGGCGAAGCCAATTTTTACAAACTTGTAAAACAAAGTGCTAGTTCCAAAAATCCCTCCTTATCACTTACAGAATTGCTGAATGTGTAACAACACCTCCAGTCAAAGTTGAACTGCACACGATGTGTCGAAGTGATGAACACATGTAGCAACGACATTCAGTGAATGGCACCTATGAAATCATTACCAGAAATATTGAATGATTTGTTTTTAAAGAAACATTATAGAATATTAGAAAAATGTAAAATACAGTGTCCGTGGCAAGATTAATAGATGCATGCGTCGCCACCTTGACATACGTCAGCAGATCGTCATGTCACTAAAATGTACATGTGTCAATCTGCTAACGCGTGTCAAGGTGGTGGAGAGCGCATTTACTAAAAAATAACACTATGGATAGCGCAATCAATTTTGACAAACTTGTAAAATAAAGTGCCAGTGGAAACATTAAGACTATTATACTTGTGGTAATTATTTTAGGGTGCATAAGTTGATACCATGAATTTCATTCATAAGTTTTTTTCCCTGGTAAACAAACCCCCCCCTTCCAAAAAAAAAAAAAAAGAAAAGAAACAGCACACATAGATTTGTAAATTTGTACGAATTTTTGGAATTAACACTCAAATGAGTAAATATGTTGTATCAGTAGATCTATTTAGACTGCAGAACGGAATCTATGAATGATTTATCAATCAAACATCTATGAAATTTTGACATAATTCAATGTGTTTGATATCAACAACAAAGTGGACAATTTGGACGTTCAATATATCTTGAATGCATCAATCTGAAAGGTGTAAAACCACGTTATCGAAATAATATTTATCTGCATCTGTATCAGTTTCGCTGCTTGAGGTTCTGAACAGGCACTATGGCAGCGGATTCCATTCAGCTGTCTGTTTTATGTAATATCTATTTTATTTAATCGTCTTTCTTTTCTTTATTTTTTTACATTTTCATTTCCATCACACACAAAATACTATGCGGTGGGAGGGGGGGGGGAGGGCCAGCTTATATTTTAGTAAATAAAATGAATACTTTAATCCAGTGCCACTACGGAAATAAGCAATTGGCTTTTTACCAAAGGCTTATAGTGCTCTCTGTTTTGTTAGCATGCATGCATTTAATCAAATTTTCAAAGAATATATATATGTATTATTTTTTATTATTCATTTATTCTATTTATTTGAATTTTATCTTCACGTATGTGAGCGACAAATAAACGAATTTGAATTGAATTGAATACTCACTTCATTTAGCTGATTTCATATCCAATTGTGAATTATATATCCAGATCCACATTTCATATCCAATTGTGAATTATATATCCAGATCCACAAGGCGTGGATTTGATGTGTACTGCTCGACTTCTAACTCAAGACTGCCAACTGACAGCCTTTGCTTGGTAACTTCAATTCAGGATAGACATCATGACTGCATTTGGTGATTTGGTAGACATAATTATGTCAATATTTACAGGAACTGCAGTGGGCGTGCCATCACAAAATGCCTAGAGCATTGAAAACTCGAGACCACGGACTGTCATCTTTTACTCGCTATGCACAATATAATACCATGAATACAGTTTTCAGCGTAGACATCATGTCTGCTTTTGGTAGACATAGTATGATAGATGTCTAAATCATTATTATTCTAGGAACTGGGCGTGCCGTATTAATAACCGAATATCGCTCACCATGCTAGGCGTAATCAACATTTATGTACCGGTACGCCCATATTAAATGCACGCATAGCTTGTCACTAATGTTGATCAATCTGTGATATGTGTTGATGAAAATAGCATACAGTTTCTTATCCAACAACAGCCATAAAATAGATATTTTGATAATATATTTCACAAATATGGGAACTTTCAAAACAATAGACTCGTCCACCATGCAGTCGCCTAGCTCGCTGTACGTTAGCCTGTATGCGCGAGACGAATTTTTCATTTTACTCAGAACACCAAGCATTCAGGATTTGGCTTTCAAAGTTTCGCATGCATTTTTTAAAACATGATTTTTAAATGCACACCAATGCATTTATCTTTATACACCAATAGAAAGAGCATAAAAAGTTAGGAACAAAGGTATATTTAGTTTCTAAATAGAGTTTGGTTAAAAGCAGTTTTTAGCAAACGGCAATAAAAATTTCTCACTTACTTACTCAAAACAGCTTACGGTAGCCGAATTTTGTAGACTTTTTTTGTAGGCTGTTCCATCAATCGCCGCTGTTCCTAACCACTTTCACCCAAAAAAATTCTAAATTTTGAAATCTATCTCCTAAAAATATCCACTATATTTGCACTTGGAAATAGCATAGAACCCTTTCACAATATCGGATAAGTCCAAAATAAGCTTTTGACAGGCGAATAACANGCTCGAGTCGGCGCCAAGAGGCCTAAAGGCACGGATTTGCCTCAGAATAAAAAAACAACCATGCGCGACACGCCCACTCCTCACGGACTTTATATTAATGTATAAGATAGCAGCTAGTACTCCTTTCAATATATACTAGCAGAGAGCATTAGCATGCGTTTTACATCATCACCAGAGGGCGGCGCTGCTGTGCTGCAGCACAAAAAATCTATATATAAATCAATAGGCTGTTAGCTGGAGTGAACAATCTGTTTAACTAATCTGTGGTACCTACTTCTAACATTGTCCCCATCCCAAAATCGAATAAGGATGTTCAGTTGTTTGGATTGCATTTTTTTGTTTGGTGATTCATCAAACATTAGAACACATTCCCCTTAATCTTCTTTTCCAATAATAATTTGAAAAACGGGTCAAGCCCAAACACAACGGTATACACAGGTTTTGTTTCACCAAAAGTAAATTGCTTTGCCACAATAGAATCAGGAAACATTTGCCTCGATGAAAGAAACGTCTGAGCTTGAGTTGAAGCTCTGTGCATTTGAAACTAGGTTTAACGCATACCAAATTTCTGCTGTCCTCAACTGTTTTGTGTTAGCCACACCTGCAAGTCCTGTAACGGGAACTGGGCTTGGGACAGGCGAGATTACGGCTGAAGTGGCAGGTACACTTTGATCCCCAGTAATTTTTAAACATTGAGATTGCATTTTTAATTTCACAAGTTTCTGATGTTTTGGCCCTTCATATGTGACCTTAGTGCAATCCAAGGATAGGACCCAAACCACTCGATTTTAAATTTACATGACATTTTACAGTTTGACACCTCACGTGCAGGCGATACAAATGGATTCTTTGGCAATGTCCACTGTATCCCTCTCATTTTTGATAAGCAGTCATAGTGGAACACTCCCTGGCATTGAATACACACCACGAATCTGAAAAGTAAAGACAATATAATATATATATTTTTTCAGATATTGACTGATTCAGATGGGACTGGGCACTACCCACATTATTCGGGAATTGGAAGCTACTTACAAATTCTGCTATTAATGTATATCCCAGATAGCACACAGCAGTGCCTTCGGGGGCCCACTGGTGGCAGCCACCAGTGGACCACCAGTGGCGTGTCTGGCTCGCCAACAGTGGGCCACCAGTGGCAAGCCCCTGGTGATCCACCAGTGGCCCACTGGTGGCACAATGTAGTAAACTATGGTTGCCACTGAGGGGCCTCTGGTGTCGACACCTGCGAGTATTTATTTATTAATTGTATTGATTATTTTTAATTGTCTTTTTTCCACCTTTGATAAATATTTATTTTATCTTATTCAGTATTTACTTTATATTTTATTTAGAATTTTTTGTTCAAATATTTTTGCCATTTTATATTATATGGCATCATCAGGAATCAACTTGATTCCTGATGAGGCAAAATGATATAAATGGCGAAAATATTCTTTTATTAAATTCTAAATTAAATATAATATAAAGTAAACAATAAATAAGATAAAATAAAGATTTATCAAAGTTGGAAAAAGACAATTAAAGAGACACGAAGAATACCACCTGCTGGCAGATAATACAATTGTGTATAAAATTATTTTCATATTAATCACAAAAATAAACACCAACATCTTCGCATATTTTTTATATTATTTCAGTCTACAAATTATCATAAAAATGTCTATGTTTAATCTTCATAACAGTTCAATATATTTTCATCATAGATACTTCATCACGATGTTCAATCAATCTCCAGTTAATGTGAGTTATAAGCAGAGTTTGTGAGGAAATCAAGAGCTTTTGTGAGGAAAATGTTTACTTTTGAAATCGGCGGTTTGGATTTTCCACTGTAAATGGGCTAAAAATCATTTCTGAGCACAATTTTTGTCGTCCATGCACTATAAGAATACTTCTGGTACATACTGATGCAATTTATTTCCAGTCACATGGGCTGGTTTCTGCTGCTAAGTCTGCAATAGTTGAAGACCCTCGTTCTACATGGCTGTCCACTGTCCGAAAAATGAGTGATATTTTGCCTTCTATTGCTTTGTTAAGCCCTAAGTTGGGTCAGGCATGTAGCTTATACTTGACTGAAAACTACCATATGCATTGCATCTATATTATTAATTTCTATATTGTGTAAAGTCTCCAAATCTACAGAAATGTACAATCAACAGTTTTCATGAGGAGTTGAAAATCATGAAACAAGAGCTTGTGAGGACTTGCATATTGCAATATCAAGAGTGTATGATGATTTAGTCTGTGTAATGTTAAAGCTTAATGCTTTGTGGTAATTCTAGTTTTCTTCTATGTATACCAATTAATAAACACAGTGTTGCATCTGTACTTGAAGAGGGGGCGTTATGGTTTCTTCATTCAGTATGCCAGTATCTTTAGTATGTATGTTTGATATGCAGGCTCTAGCTGCTCTTTCAAATAGTGACCACATGGTCAGTTTAGTTGAAACACATGAGATCCCCAAAGGGCGCCCCTACTTTTCTGAAAACCTGGATCTGTCAGTGGCCTAAATCAATGCTCATCAATGAGCAGGTACTGGTGTGGTTGTTTGTTTCACATTAAAACATACATGACGTGTGTGTGCAAGCACTTATCATCTGGGGATGCCTCTGAACTACTTGCCACCTCCATTATTGCAATCTACTTGCTTGATGTCTAGGCTTTCTCAGTGCGAGTTTGAGACTCATGTTATTTCTGCTGAATATTTTTACTGAATATTTTTACTTCATTTTGTAGAGCTGATGCTGCAGTATTTGATAGGGCCATGGTTAGCGAAGCTCTGGCAACATATGTCTACAACCTGTACCTCATGGCTGGGACATTATACTAGACACATAATTGTTAGAATATTCAAGTATTTTTATATCTATAGGTATTTTTATATCTAATTGTAAACTGCCGTAATTTCGGCCCCTTCAGTTTTCGATCGTTGTCTATATAAAACCTATATGATATAATTTCAAATAATGACCAGTGTTGCATATAGTAAATGGACGAAAACTGCACGGCCTGAAATAAGGCTGGTTTACCTAAGATGTTTCTTTTTCTTGTGTGCTGATTACTTTTATACGTATGAACCATTTCAAAATCTAGAGCATTGAAATTCCAATGCAAATATACATTCATTTAAAAAGTCAACCTTCATGACAATTTTTTAAACACAAAGCCCATACGAGTTTTGATCTTGTATTGTATTATATATAACTAGCTGTTTACCCGGCGTTGCTTGGGTTGAAACAGATGAGATCCAGAACACATTAAATGCTCCTCCTTCCCCATCCTTCCTTCTGTCCCACATCCCTTGAACCAGTTCTTGTCAGTATACAGGTCTGTGGCAGATTAAATACACCTCCATCACCGTCCTCCCATCGTCATATGTCACAGCAATTTACACATTAAATGTACTAAATATGGCAATGATTGATCCCTCTAATATCCCTCCCCAGCTACTGCTACCCATGGTTGACACTTGCGGAGCAGATTAAATGTCCCACTCATCCCTACTTCCATCGACACCCCACCCCCCTCTTCTCTCCCCAACCCTCTCTAACCCATCCCCATCTAAACAGGTCCATAATTAATGCACACCCTTCCTGCTGCTGCTCTGGTTGAAACGTATGAGATCTGGAACAGATTAAAGGCTCCTCCCTTCCCATTCTTTCCCCTGTCCCACATCCCTCACGTACACCAGCTCCCGTCACTATACAGGTCTGGGAAAGATTAAATACACCCCCATCACCTTCCTTCCACAGTCATATGTGACAGCCATACACACCCTACATGTATGTGACAATGCTTGATCCCTCTAATATCTCTCCCTCCAGCTACTCCTACCTCTGGTAAACACGTGCAGACCATTAAATGTGCATCTCAATCACCCCCTTTCTGCTACTGCTCGGGTTGAAATTGATGAGATCTGACACATATTAAATGCTCCACCACCAGCCATGTCCGCCCCCTCCCCTCCCCCGCCATATGGACACACACACCCTCTCTGCCAACACCCCTCCTCAAAACAGGTCCAGAGCAGATAAAATGAGTCTCCATCCTCATCACCACCCTTCCCAGCTCCCTCGTTGTATGACTGTACGTGTGAAGTGCAACGTACGTTTGACATATGCAAACATTTAACGTATTACGTACCTTTAACAAACATGGCCCTGTAAGCAACCTTTCTATAAAAAATCTTTTTTCTTGTTTTTATAATTAAAACCAATTTATTTGATTTGAAATGTGACATTATAACGACCACCAAGTTGTCCTGAATTTACATACATAGTTTGAAATGTGTACGTCTTGTGGTTAAAAAGCCTTTTGTGACGCAAAAAACCGCCTCTTCCTTTATATATATAGATGACATGTTACAGTGTCAGGACAAAGTGAAACGGTCGCCCAGTCCGGTAATCATCAGACAGCCCAGTCAGCCCACCGTCTCTAAACCAGCCCAGTCAAATGCAAAATCCTCACAAGTGTTCGAAACCCTCAAGGTATGCAAGTGACTGCAGTTTTGGCAGCTTTTTTTGCCACTTGGCACAGAAATGCAGTGTCATCATCTGTATTTCTTTTTTTGCTTGTGAGTGTTTGTCCCAGTATTATCGAATTGATTCCATATCCATACTGCTGGCAATTTGGATTGGTGGCGGCTCCATTGACCAACGTCCGTTGTTGGCAGAATCTGTAGAATAGAATTAGGAAGTATATTAACTTTAAATATTCGCTTTTTGAAATCCCATTAAAGCTGTTGCTATTTTAGAATAAGGAAGTACTGTCATAGTACTTAACTTACACATTTTCCACGATGTCGGAATTTATTTAACCTGCCTGGCGTTAATGAATTGCCAGTTTTTGTAATGTAGTTTTCGGTCAATGTAAGGAAGCCTCGTAGTGTGCTTGAGATGTCTTCCCGACATTGGGAAGACAGGACACTCTTGGTCCACTGTGCCCCTGTAACAAAAAATGAAGCAGAACATAACAGCAGCAAGTTCAATTGACATATTTGAGTAATCGGCGATTCATTTGACAGCTTCCATGATTTATTTGAACGGTCGTAATATGAGTCGCAATTTGAAATGTAGCTACGTTTTATTGAAGATATTCAAGGAACAACAGAAACCATCCATATATGATATACTTATACTAGCTGGCCCATCTCCTACGTCAAAACAGTTCCAATACTGTATGACAAGCAATCAGTAGACCTGCCAGTTACCAGGAAGCCTTGGGCTACTACTTTCAAAGCCCTGTCAAAATTTACTTACCAGTTTTCCTTGCAGCAGCGTACCAATTCTCAAAAAATTCCAGTGCTGCTTTAACTTTCTCAATTCTTTTGTCACGCTAGTTCTGACCGGAGTCAGACTGCCGGGGCCACAAAAAATGGCAATTAATGCCGCTGTATGTGTTCGAAGCTGGATTGCACTATCCAGGTCATCTGCAGAGTCATTATTTTCTTCTGTTAAGTGCTCTTTATAACGCTACAATACAAAATGATTAGCTAGTTATTAACTTTAATCAAGGACTATAGCCTTCTAGTTTACTAAACCTAGAATTTCCTGTACGGTATAATTATTTGATGCAAGTTACCAGATATAGACTGGAAGATGGGAAAGAAAGGATTGACATACCTTGAAAAGCCTTAACATTTCCTCATCCAAGCAGTCTTCTGATAATTAATTTCTCATCTTCTTTCTCTGATTGGGGAAGATGTGTGTGTGGGTTAGTTTGCGGTGGAGTGGCAAGCTATGATTTGTGGAGTCCCAGTTGTAAGCAGATTTCCACATTTTCCACTCAACGAAGTTGCCATTGATTACCAATCTTCGCGTGTGAAATTTTTCAGTTCCACTTTTTAAGATGTTATTTCTTATTTTCTTGAATCCATGCTATACATTTAAATAGAGAGACAAAAAACTTTTATAAAGCAAGTGATAAATGTAGTCAGGAGCCTAGGACTATTTGTCAGTAGTTGCAAATAATTAAAATATTTAAACTTCATGTGATTCTATATTGTATATGAATTCAGAAACAAAACCTGCACCTACACAACCTAAAGCTTAGCTCCTTGGGAAAACTAGAGATTACAATTTGCTGCTTGTCAATACGAGGGGCAGTTGCTAATCCTGCCATATTTGATCAGTGTATTAAGCCTATGAACAAGTATTCACCTTTGGGTCCATTATGAATGAAATATTGTCACCAGGAGACAAAAGGTTCTGTGATGTATAGTTTTCATGTGCAAGATCACCCATAAAATGGAGCTTCACAAGGCTTCTGTTACACTGAGCACCATCGAGTATAATACTGTTTACCTGAAATGATAAGCCATTGTACTTGCAAAATTCCCAAATCTAAATAGCAGAAACAGGTATGAGTTAGTATATCCTATAAACTCATGAACCTTACCTTAAAACCATCTTACTGTTATTCCAAGGTATTCATAACTGTTAGTCTTCTCCAGGGTGGTCTTTAAATCTTTGTTCTCAAATACCCATGTTGTTCCTTTTCTGAAGATTGATTTGAATGTGTTTATACTCATTATTTTGGACTTCTTCGGATTCACGGTCAGTCCTAATATGTTAAGTGATTTTTGTAATGTGAGAATTTTGACTTTCATAGTGACTTCTGATTCTGTCATAATTACTAGGTCATCTGCGTATAGCAGGTGGCTTATGAAGTGTTCGTCAATTTTTATTCCCATGTTTTTTTTTATTCAGTTCCTCCGAGATCTTTCCTATAAATATTGTGAATAGGATCGGGCTTAGTGAACAGCCTTGCCGGAGTCCTCTGTTACACTCTATCCATTGTGATGTGGCATTACCAATCTTTATCCTCCTTTTCTGTCTCCGGTATAGAGCCCTTTCTTTGTATTTAATAGAATTTATTTAACGTCAATTACACACATTAAAAATATGAGGTATTCTTGACATACACAGATACTCACGAAATGACATGCATTGTTATGATGGGGTTAATGAGATGAATGTTAGTAGATTCATTAAAACCTTTGTGTATCATTGATGAAGTTAAATATATGTTTGAACATAATTTTATCAATTTCGATCCTTATTTTATGTTCAATTTATTATTATATTAATGAAGGATTTGATATTTTTATTGTTGTGATAATTTTCTTTATGGGTTTGAGTAGCCATGGGTATCTCTCTGATGAGACCATCAAGCAATACCTGTCTTTGAGCTGCATGGGCAGGACAATATAGAAAAAAGTACATAATGTCTTCTTTATTTCATTGTCTCTTGTTTTTTAAATGATAAGATCTTCACGTTCAGTTAATTTTCCTGCATTTTTTGCTGTCTAATTCTAATTTCCTTATTTCCTAGTTTCATCCATTCTATCATTTTTCTCATTTTGCTGTCTATGTTTTCTTCTCTTATCCTTGTTCTCCTCTCTACATGGTCTGCATGTGTACACTTCTATGTTTTTCTATACTTGGGGTCGCATGTTGTGACTGACCATCTCTTGCATTGGTCACATTCGGCCCAGTCGAGCATTTTCCTTCTTCCTGTCTTTTGTGCAGTTTCCCGTTTACCACATGTGTGGCAGGAGTTGTCAATTCTTTCCATTCTGTCTGTCATACTCAATTCAGTTTATGATGGGGCGAATAGGTTGGCCTCAGATTTCCATGTTTTTTCTTTTCTTTCCTCTGATTTCCGATGGGACCTGCTAGTGCTTGATTCTTTTTTTGTATCACTTTCCATCTACTCTTCTACCCGTTCCCTTCTAAAGTGGCAAGACAAATTGCAAAAGTCAAAGCAAATGAATGAATTTTTTTTTTTATTTTCTATTTTTCTGAACCACGTCAACACTTCTTCGGTGTTCTTCCATTGGTTGTATTTTGTTTTGTTTTTAATTGTGGTATTTATTTTTTCCAGCTTCTGTTTACTTATTCTGCCAATGTTTGATTTTGAAGGGTTTATGAGCCTGCATGTAGGTTTGTTGCGGAAGTTAGGTTTATGGTCTTTGAGTGTGATAAATGCCCCATTTTTTTATCTAGTTTGTATACAGTCTTCTAATTCCACTTTGTAAGGGTTGATGTACATTTTTGTCACGCTCCGCAAAAGTGGAACAGTGTTTCTCTTTTTTACCCACCCCCAAAAAAAAAAATAAAAATAAATAAAAAATAAGTGGAAATATCAGATGTGTGACATAATCGAAAAACATCTGCACAGTGTTATGTGTTTCGCAACATCATTTATTCAAAAATTACTTTTGTGTACATATATAATGATATTTAATATACACTAACATAAAAATTACATGATAATATAATAATCATTAATAGTAATATCCTAGCCGTCTACAGTTCACTTTTGTTTCAAATATACATTTTTTTTGCAACATCGCCTATTCAAAAATTACTTTTGCATGTATATAATATTCAGTATATACATACCTACTAATGTATATATACATATGATACTTAAACATAAAAATTACATAACATATCCTTGCTGTCCATTGTTCACTTCTTTTTTTGTTTTATATGGCGAGTTGTTTCCTTATGTTTTTGAAGTTTGTACTCTGTTGGAAAATTCATGCCACAAATGCCATTTTCAGTAACAAAATTACATACATATTGGCATCTATTTTTTCAGCCAAACCTAGCGCACGATTTTCTTGCAAATTCGACATCTCCAAGAAAGTCATAAAATGATCTTGTACTGTTAGTTGTGGTGTAGGATTAAACGTACTACAATCAAGAAATTTCATCATATCCTCATTGCGGTGTCTTTTATAGCAATGTAAACATGTTGCATTTAGAAAATTTTAAGAAATATGATCGACGATCCAAATGACTAATCAAAAATATGATTTCGTTTAATTCTGTTCGATATTCATTTTGCAATTAACGAATGCCAGACTTGATACATGCTTCATATCTTGATTGAGATTGTTGCTTTCCTTCAGAACATTTCTCACCTATGCTTTTAATAGGGTAGGAATCGAACATTTCCTCGATGTGGTCAATAACCACCACATACAGAAACTAGAAAATAAGAACCTGAATATAAAATTTCACCTTTCTTGGCAGCCTCCTGCAGCATATGGAAGCGTGCAGGGCGTTTCTTCGTTTTTCTCTTGTGAGCTGAAATTTATAATTAATGTTAAGCACCTTAAATGTGATACTGCATTTCTGAATTGAACTTGTTTTTTAGTCTTACATTCTCTCCCTGCTAATAGCTGGTCATTGACTGTGCAGTGATCACGTGGATCCTTGAAGGAAAACAATGGTCATAAACATCATCTGGCCGTGAACGTCCATTACCATACCTACGTCAAAATTAAAAACACAGAACGATATAAATTTTCCTCCAGACAAGAGGTACTCTTGATGATATATTTTGGAATTCTAATATTCAATTTTTCTTTTTCATCGGAGGAATTGAGGAAAGTCACATATTTTGGCTGAATATCTTTTTATTGCGTTTCTTCTTGTCTGCTGAAATTTATTATTTATATATTTATTTTAATTCCTAATTGAATTTGATGAGAGATTTCAAAATACAACTAATAAATTTTCTATATTGTAGATAGAAATTTTTACTCGCCTAAGTGTAATCTATAATGAAATGAATATTAATACTGACCTTTTCGACTTTTTTTGGATCAGGGGAAAGGAACTTGATATTTTTGGGCTCTTTTTTTTTCGTATCCTCTTGTCTGCAGAATTTTTTTTTTAAATTTTAGCACCTTCACTAGAATTCCTAATTGAATATATATACATAAATCCATACATGTTGATGTACCTACATCAAAATTATACACAGAATGATGTTAAGTTTCCTGCAGACAAGAGGTACTCTAAATGACTTTTTTTTTGAAAGTCTAATATTGAATATTGATTTACAAATTAAAAACATTTATTTTACCTTTTTTAGGCGAATAGTCGTCAAAATCGTCATCAGACAGGTTGACTTCATGGAAAGTGTTGTGACCCATATCATCATCCGTAAAAGGATTGCTTACGCTAGATGCAGCAGAAACAGAAAAAAGTAACAGTTATTGTTTATTGGGTTTCAATACAGAAATTAGAAATATAACGACATTGCTATGTAAATAATCATAATATTAATTAATCTAGCATGAACAGACAAAATAACAGTAATCATGATCCCAGACAAACAATAACAATTATCATGTTTGTGATACATCATACCCAATGTAAATGGTCAAGTATCTGATAGGCAGCTCCCACCAAAAAATGGTGTCTGTTCATTCAATCATTTATCCTTGCTGCTTCCCCATGCTCTCCGATGTTTATAAGCTATTCGTTAAAAATCACTTAGGTAGAATAACCATCCAATGGGCCTATAATGGCATCTTCCTGACAGACATGCTCCAAACACCCTAAAATTACTGACGTAACAGTAACATGCCATAAAATAGAATACAGACCCACCTTGTTGAAAGCGTGTTCTTAATACAGTGAATGTATGTTGCTGCTTTCATTGGTATCCATCAATTGGTAACCATAACAGACTCCTGCAAGAATTAAATGCATGCATATCAAAATTAATTTAATATGTTTATAACTTTAACAAATAAGTGCACTATAATTTACGTAGAGTCATATTACTTATTGCTAGCAGACAACAAGCTTATTTGTCATACTATTTATTTATTTTAATGTTAATAAATTTTAATTAATTTTATTAATTCTAATCAATTTTGATTTAATCAAATAAGATATACATATAGTGAGCACTATTAAACTAGGATATCTTGTAGCATCTGTGTTAAAGTAAAGTTGTGTTTGTATAGGTACCATGGGTGCAGGAGAATGTAAATAGATCGGGGGTCAGCACTGGGTGATGCCCAAAGCTTTTTTTCACACACTCTATATCCTTGCCCCTTCTACCATCAAGAACATAGTAACCGCGGTGGCAAATTTGAGGCCAATGGGGAAAGAAATTTAGTTCATCTTTCCCACAGTGGCATTCAGAAGTACACATCTGCAAAAAATTAATTTATGGTATATGTACATCATTCTTATTTCAGTTTAAAAGTATTAGATAAATTTATACTCAAGGAAAAAAATCCGTCAATTATTTTCAAATTGTGAGGTGTGATTGCAACGCCTTTGGTTTCCTCAAGCAGAACTTGAAAAACAGGTTGTAAAGCTGTATCGAACTGACTGAGTACGGATGCCACCACCGGAAAATTAGCAGTGACATAGCTCAGTGAAGAGCATGACATTTCTCCTATGAATACAAGCAAAGAAGATAAAGACACTAAACATATTTTTGAAGACTTTTATTAGTAGTAGCATCTTGCCACAGCAAGGTATAATCTATCAAATTTTATAGATATATGTATACCTTGCCATCAGCCATTTCAAAATCCATAGCGGAGTAAAACGAATTTGCATATTCATGACTATACAATGACGTCACCAGTAGAACTTTTGATTGACAGGTTTTCAAGTATAACGGCGTGAAAGATGGAATTTAATATTAGTGAAATATTGTGTATACCATAAAAAGTTCAACGCTAATTATCACACAGGATTAATACTAAAGCATTTAGGAAAGTAGAGACAACGTGATTTGTGTGCATTGTAGGATATTCTTGACGTACTAGCGTATGCAGTGTCTGTGAAATCCTCGAGTCGAGATGAAATCTTTGACAACTGATCAATGCCGATATTTGTCTTCGATTTGTGGGTTATAGTTTAGTCTATGATGTTCTTAATAATATTAATGTTAACCATTCCTGAACATAAAGAATGCATTTCTAGATGTACATCGATTGATAAGCATACAAGTGTTAAAGTTATATTTAAGCGGTCCTCATGAATATGCATGAGCCATGTGTGCTTTGTTGTTCATTGCAAAACCAACGTAGAGCTCTGATTGGTTTAGATTTTGATGCCGCCAGGGGCAGCACAGTCTAAAGAGCGCACCTTTTTTCTTATGGGTGAATGAAAGGGGTCTCCAAAGAGACCACCTTTTCAGATGAAAGATGTAGTAGTAGGAATATCCAGAGCGTAAAGTTTATTGACACTACTACTCACAAATCAACAAACACTTACATTGCGGCATCCATCACAGAGCCTTTGACCAAAGTGACAATTCTGGTGGTGTGAAATCACAATGGCACGAATACCTTGTGGCGGAAGATATGGTCTTCTCTTCCTATGACTTTGGCAGTATTGCCGTTGAACCTGTGCCTTGTATTCGAAGTGTGGATATGAATGCATGACTGGATGCTAATTGGGTCCATGTGTTCTTTGAGCCGTGTTTCTAAGTTCCTGCCAGTCTCACGTATGTACAACCCTTTATGAACCTCTATCGTCTGCTTTCTGTCAAGAAGTCCAAGTGGCGAAAGTTGCGCCATTGTGATTTCACACCACCAGAATTGTCACTCTGGTCAAAGGCTCTGTGATGGATGCTGCAACGTAAGTGTTTGTCAATTTGTGAGTAGTAGTGTCACTAAACCTTAAGATTATTGTATTTAGATTTCCATAACTATATGGTTAGTAGTTGCAAGGAAATTGTGGTAGGTACTTTCTGTTTAAAATGCTTAATATGATATATATAATTGGTTATTATAAATCACTAAACAATTTAGATAATAAGTACATTTAAATACAAAATACCAACTTAAACACTTTGGATAAATTCATCTCAAAATTATGTAAGAATATATTTGCAATTAGATTTTACCTGTTTGAAACAACTCTTCAATAGCTTTTACTATTTTCTCAGTTGGTTGAAAATACGTCGATACAGAGGAATCACTAGACACGGATCGAAAAATCCTCTCGAGAAGTGGTGGGCAGCGGTCTGTGGAGTCAGTTGACTGAAATTAAGGTGAATATGAATGTAAATCACACACTAGTGTTTGCAAGTAATTTTAAATTATTATAGCCCTAGTCCAGCTAGGTAGTGGGGCTATGTTGTGCTTCACTGAGTACCGTTCTAATTATTATTTGCTAACTTTGTATGTTCTGATCGTATGGCAATACAGACAGGGGATCAAGAATAAGGCTGAGTATAGTCAGTGTAGAGTAGGAACAACAGTTGCAATGAGTGAGTCATGTGAAGGCATGCCGGCTGTTCTATTTTGTTTTATTCAAAAGCTTCTTATAGAACATATTTCATAAAATTTATTTAATTGTTCAACAAATTGAACATATATGCAAGCACGAAAACATATGGTGCTCTTATCATTGATTTCATTTAATGGAATACTATTGTACTTTTATTGTATTTTACAAACCTCAAGTAGTTCAAATAGATCTTTGAAGCAGGGTCTGTATTGCACGACTGCTGCTTTCATTTCACCAAAATTCTTGCACTCTCCTCTTACATAACCCTTCAACAATTTCCTGGCGGATTGATTTTTTAGGAAAATCCACCCCGAGTAACTAGTATAGGATAGAAACAGATGAATAAGCATAATAATAAGAAAAATACCATATGAAATTTACAGCCGATAAAAAAATCACGTAAAATATATGTAAATGATGTCCTTTAAGTCAAAAGTACACTCAATATTATTTTTATAGATGTATGGGTGGAGAGTATAATGATTTCATGATTGTTATACTTTTCTTCCATTTAACATGTCTACATATCCACATGGATTACTGGCAGAGTCGGCATGTACGCCTGGCACAAACCCAGCGAGACTCCATCCATAATTACCAGTCACGGATGTTTCCCACAAGTGTGGCAACAAAACCCACTTTCATCACATGAAATCATACTAAGGTAGGCGTACCAAGAGTGTTGGAATCTGTAATATAATTAAATTAATCATTTAGTATAATTATAGACAAAATATTATATAGAAGAACATTCACCCAAATAGAAACTGTATATATTAACAATATACAAACCTGTAATATGAAAAATATTTTACAAAAACTTCACAATCAATGAAGGTCCATAAAAGCTGCTTGAAATATGCAGCCATTTTAGTTCTATAAGTGAAAGTGTATATGTATCAGATAAGTGTTGGTAAATACATTTTATATTTTTAAAACGGAGGTGCAGTACATGAAGCACATATTAAAGAGCAACTAAAACAAGAACATAATGAAAATAATAGTGTATTCAAATTGTTACTCTTGAATAAGAAATTGTTGTAAGTATTAAATTGCCCAGGATGTCTGTGCCAACCATGTACGAGGACATGGTGACAAAGCGTTCACAAATTTTTTCAATATCTTCTTTAGCAACAACATATAAGAAGAAAAGATTTTCAAAGAATTAAAAAGCAAAGACAAAGTACAGGTATGTTGTTGTCTAATAATATGCACATGTATTTGAATAAATATGTAGTTTTCCTTTAATTATAATCATATGTTGATGGAAGGATGAAAGCTTTGTCATAGTCACCATGCACAACATCATTACACTTCAATGGAGTCTACTTGTGGGTTCTGGTTTTAGTATATTACAGGGCTGCCAAGTAGTACAGAAATGGTGGGTATTAATACAGATTTACGAACGAAAATACCCAAATACTAATTCTACCTTCAAAATACAGATTTCGCTACTCTGTGTATTTTTCATTAATAATTACTTTTTATGAAGTAAAAGCACAGGAACTGCATCCCAACATAGATATCTGTGTTTGTGATTGGTGTTACAAGCCCTGAATATTGGTTACCTCACACCAGAAATACATACATATCAGTTCTGCGCTTATGGATTTCTTTTTTAACACCCAGTATTTTTGTAGATCGTTTGCCGTTCCACCACAGAATACCCCTAAAATACTAATTTTGGGCATCCTAAGTACAGAAATGGTTATTGACGGGTTCGCAGCCCAGTAGTATAATCAAAAAAAATTATTTTCAGAGAATGCGAAGGGAAGATCAACCCCTAGTAGTACTGTTGACAAGCTTGAGACAACAATGAAATGTCTGCAAAGCCAGGTAAAAACATGATTTTGTGATAAATTGTTTGATTACCATCGAAATAGCTACATCAAATTTCTGGATGATAGTCAAAGTATGAGTGTTAGCAAATTTGAGGGGGATAATTTTGTTTTACTTATTTGTCCAGTAAAGACCAGATAAGGATATCATTGAACTTTTAACATTATTAATTTCTAAAATCAAGATAGCATAAATTTCAAAGTTTGGCTAAACATTCTTCATGTTAACTGCATTGTAAGAGCAAAAAAAGTGATATATTTTTAATTTACATGAATACTTACCGTTGAAACATTCTGAACCAGTTAATGCCAGAAAAGTTGACCCAGCAGACGAATGTGATGAAGAGAGGTTAGTGGAGCTTGGACGAGGTGATGTAGGAAATGGAATGATTTCTTTATGCATTACAGATGGGACATATATGTTCTGAATGGATGGTTGATTCTTTTGGGTGCGTTGAATTGATCTGGCGAAGGTTGCATCTTCCATCATGAGTAGGGTGATTAATGATAAATGATGGCACTCAGTCTTCTTGTAGTGTTTGCATGAATATGATGTGCATGAAAAATGTGGTTTTGGTAATGATTGCAATATTATGATGGTATGTGATGGGGTGCCTCTCTCAATCAAACAAATCACACTTGAATCCCAATGTGCAATAATTGCACGGGAGTCCTGAAACAGAATTATATATGTGGATATAGAGATAAATAGACAAAATTGAATGATAAGGGATCATTTACAAATTACATTAGCCAACATTTGGCCATTTTTGACAACCCTCCAATCCCAGCCTCATTATTTTAAGCTTTTATCAGCTTTTTTTAAATTAGGGAAATATGTACTTACATTAGGAAAATGAAAAATGTGTAGTGCAACTTCTAATAATGGAAAAAGTGTCTACAAGGTCATCAAAATACTTGAAATGCACCTTACGAGTATCAGTGTTGGCACAGTGTGTATGATAAAACATGAATTTGGTATCTAAACAATTTTGTTACCGCTATGAAATAAATATAATTACCAATGTGGGTTTTGAATAGTCGTGTTCTTCGGTGACCTCTGGGATTGTTCCACTCATAAGTCCTAAAAAAGAATAAGTTTTATATTCTTAACTAAAGTTTACAGCACAGAGCTTACATTTAAAAGATAGAATATGCAGGTTATAACCTACATGTATTACAAGCATGAGAAGATAGCTGCATAAAACTACATTAAAAGTGCTCAGAGAGCACAGCATGGCTAGAAAAAGGTCAACTCTACATTGTATATTGAAATTCACTGCATGTTGAAAATAGACCCAATGAAAATGACAGATAAAGTGTCAATGAAGCTCAGTAGGTATGTTAGGTATGTAAGCACTATACCAAGTTTGAATATTTTCTTTCAAGCAATATTAAAGCTATTGCCAAAGGGAGGCAAAAATGACAAAAAATGGCTATTTCAAAATCAAATTTCAAGTGAAAAACTGAAACAATTAAACACAAGTGATGGTCACAAGGTATATAAGCATTGCCCCACCCAAGTTTGGATGTTTTCTTTCAAGCAGTATACAAGGTATTGCACAAATAACGACAATATACCAAAATGGCCCATGGAAATCACTCTTGAATTGGCATTGTGCCAAAATTAGACACAAGTGATTGTCAGTTAGTATGTAAGTATTGTATCAAGCTTGAATGTTGTCCTTGTGGAAAGAATACTTTAAATGGCAAAGTACCTAAATATAATCACTTTGTTGTCGACTCATAGCTGTTTACAGTTTGAACGCAACCCGTTCATTCATAAACTTAGTAGCCTGTGCTGAGACATGCAAACTAACAAAGTGATCACAAAAGTTGCTTCAACTACTGAATCGACGCAATTACAGATGTGTCTACTATGATGAAATTTTTAGTGACTATTACATGTATACGATATGTACGTCATGCACCATGTGTTTGGTGTAATATGTGTTGTTTACTATGTTCAAATCAATTACAAACTAATTTAATAATGCATGTGAAATGTAAAAACAGATCAACGGAATAACCATAATATATCGGATTGAAGTCTTCAAAAGGGTACCATGTCATCATCATCATCATCATCATCATCATCATTTTGATTATCATCGGCAGGTGCTGCCATCATCATCGCATCCATCATCAGTGGACATCCCCTTCCAGGTAGTGCAGGTGCTGGCGTGGCAGTGGACCACTTCCATGGTGGCTGTTCTGTTCACGGATCTCCATGTGTTTTTCTCATGAGGATCGGTTTTGAGAGTCCCCAGTCCTCATATCCCTCTCAGTCACCTGCTTCCATGAAAGTCTTGGTCCACGGTTCCACGATACCAGCCACTTGCATGTCCCATGCTGTCTTGATTGCTCCGGCTTGACCGTTACCACGTGGCCATACCTTTAACGTCTTCTCTCCTTTAGAATGAGGTCAAGGTCCTCCAAGCCAGCTTCAAAGCTCACTTGAACTGGTGGTGGCGGCGTTCTCCGACTTCACTTTGCAGATCTGTTTTGATCATTGCTGTCATTGCGTTGCAAACTTTGAAAGTTTGGCTTGGTTGGGGCCATGTTTCACTATTGCACTCCGTACACAAAGTACTGTACACATGTCCCGTCTTGTGTGAGAGGTGGCGAGATGAGAGAACAGGCAGTAGCTCCTTAAACTTCTTCCAGGCTGTCTTCACCCGTGTTGTCGTTGCAGCGTCACAGCCACGGTCCTTGAGAGCATGTCTCCCAGGTAACAAAGGAAGCTACGACCTCCACCTTGTCGGGTCCCCACCTGAACCTCACTCTGTGGTCTGCCCATCGATTGGTCTCGCAATACCCTAACAAGCGTCTGCACCCAAACTTGGGTCCTCTGTTAGGCGTTTAAAGTCCACTGCATTTCTTATGCACCCTTTTTGCAGCCTTTGCAGAGAACGGCTGTGCAGCCCTACACCGCAGTGCAGCAAACAGCACAGGGAAACTGCCAGAGTTTTGGAGAACATCAGACCTGAACCGCAGATCATGATCTTAGTCTTCCTTGCATTTACTCTTAGACCTTTTTCTCCATGCCTTCCTTCCACAACAACAGCCTACTGACACATTCCTCAAGTGACTCTGTTATTATGACTAGGTCATCAGCATAAAGGTCCTCCCAAAGGGACACCAGATCGGAACTCACGAAAGGGCTTCAAGCACTACGATGAACAGCAGTGGGCTGAGTACCAAACCTTGGTGGACACCGACTTTCACCTCAAACTCTTCAATGTAACCATCACCAACGCTTGAACCTGACTGCGTGCATTATACATGCTTTGGACTAGGGCGCACAATCACTCCTCTACACAAGTTTCCTCAATTGCCCACCAGATGACCTTCCTAGGAACTATATCAAAGGCCTTCTCCAAGTCCACAAAAGCCATATAGTCTTTTGTTGGCTGCAAGGTACTTCCTGCAGTTGTCTGACAACAAAAATTGCATCTGTTGTACCCCTGCCTGGGCGAAGCCAACTGGGACTCCGATAGACACCCGTCTAAACATTATTTACTTTAAATATTAAAAAAAAGTTA
>JAGTTF010005557.1:0-15503 GCA_019095985.1 Streblospio benedicti
AATGTTGTAATATGAATTATGAATTGATATGTTACCAGGTATGGCTGGACCCTGGGCATCAAAGGCATTCCTGAACAGGACCAACCTCAACCACAAAGCCCTTCACTTGCTTGTCCAGCTCCTGCTCAAACACGGACCTGAGACAACACAACAGACGTGTGACACATTATGTGACACATTATTATTAGCTTCCTGGATCTATATTCTCTACCACTCCCACTCAGTGCCGAGATCGGTATGAGCTTCACTCACCAAAGTGGCGCCTCCATAGCAGTGCCTGTCTATTTCGTGTTGTTTCATAAAAAAAACGCACTCAACATTAACATGCTGTCTGCACATAAATAAACTCGTATTTGTTAATTCTAGATATTTAACAAAGCACTAGCTTTACATTCATTACTGCAAGTGCAGGATCTACAATAAATACCGGCTCAACAGCATAGCAGTCATTGCACTGTGAATGTGTTGCTGCTGCAGACGTTACCTTCTTTCCTTGAGGAGGGTGTGTGTGATGGTGATGACCCTCCACCTCGTCACGCACCAGACGCAGCTCAAACTCACTGCAACAGCAGCACAGTGAAAATAACGTAACTCAATTGGAGATAAATCCATTTTAAAACTTAGTCGAGCATTATCAATGTTCATCATTTGATATCGATCACACATAAAAAATTAGCAAAACTATTTTAAATGCACAGCTTTGCATTAGGTTATAATGTGTGGAATCTAACTTCCAAATGTGGTAAATATAGCAAAAAATGAAATTTTCCACAATAGTTGCTAATTTTTACCTGTGATGAGGATATTGTCCATGCTTCTAAACAAAATAATATTTTGTTACGAAATACATAATATAATAATAGACAAATAATGCACAGTTGAAAGAATTGTTACCTGAGCAGTTCTATTCCCTGATATACTTCCTCCAGGTTTTCACCATTCCTGAATATGAATATAAATGTGTTTATTGAGTCAAAGGTGGACATTTTGTCATTGTTGACAAAATGAAAAATTAGGTGGCTTTTTTGTGAGTATTTTAAAGCTAAGTGACAGCACTCTGTATACCGATTAACTCATTCAGATCGGCATACGGAAACCGTAAACACATAATGTAAACACTAGCGAACAGTGCCATTTGACAGCTTTACGCCAAAGACAATAACTTCTCTGGGGCCTCCATATATGCTTATTTTTTTTTTACATTAATTGTACACGTGCATTCAGAATCGCATAGTTTCTTATTTTTACGGCCCAGTAATAGGAATATAGTGTTGGGAATCAGCTGGAATTTGACAACCAATTATTACTTAAAATCAGTTGGCCCAAGTGACCGATAATCAGAGTTAATGGTTTCATACGATATTTATATGTAATCACCCATTTGAATATGGTCCGCCTGTTGTAGGAGCTCTAATCGGCGCGACCATGTTACACAATAAGATGCATTAACTATGGGCGCAAACTTACTTTCGTTTTTCGCCGGGGCTCGACATTTGAACTACTGAGCATGCGCACTGACGCCCGGAAACATGCGTGTGTATATTTTCACATTGCAAAATATAAGTAAGTTATTTCTATTTTCTGGCAAGCATTTGTAATAGATTGATTAAATAACGTTAATAATAGATCATACGCCGAGTTTGAATCGTGTTAGAAAAAAAGCAATTATTTACACAATCGATTATGCCTCACGCTAATCCAGCCCTGGATCGTTTGGTACAAACGACCGATCACTGATTATAGTCAATCATCGTCCCAACACTAGGTTTCTGGATTGATAATTGTGTGTCAAAACTGTTGACAAAAGTGAATAATTCATATTAAAGAAGTTTTAAAAATTCAAGACAGAAAGTCTATGAAGACAAAGGCTCCCTTCAATAACACAAGATGGTTGACATGATTTACAAAAATATCTTACCCTAAAGATGCCC
Organism: Streblospio benedicti; assembly: GCA_019095985.1. Taxonomy (NCBI): domain Eukaryota; kingdom Metazoa; phylum Annelida; class Polychaeta; order Spionida; family Spionidae; genus Streblospio; species Streblospio benedicti. The sequence goes on from JAGTTF010005557.1 coordinate 1,932, forward strand.
CAGACAAACACTCGGCGTCTTCAGTGACCGCTGCACTGTGACTGTCTCAGGCAGACACCTGCACCACTTTCCCGCGACCACGGCTTCTCCTGGCGACATATCGCCTCATCTTCGTCATCCGTGTCTGCCTAAAGCGCCTTCGTCATTACAGCCCCATGTGAACACTTTGCCCTCTGACGTGAGGCAAACGCCAGCATACCAAAAAGCGACATTTTGACTTGCATTCTATGGACTAATTATTAGTATTCCTTTAAAATTACTACCGTTCATATAAAAATATCAAAATCAAGATTTTCATTTAGTATTGCACAAAACATTCCAAGATGTTTTACCAAGTCAATCAGCAAAAGGATTTTTCTTAAAGTTAGACAAATCAACACACAAAACAACTGCTTTTTGGCTTTTTTCAACTTACTTGAACCACATTGGAAGGTAAATTGACCTTTCCTGGTTTCGACCGTTCCATGATGTCCGGTCCGAGACCGAGCTGTCCCGTGTCACCTTGACACTGAGGACTTGGCCTTCTTTAGTGCCATGCGAGCGGTGGGAGACTGCGGAGGAAACTAACATCATAAACTGGGTAAGTGAATAAGATATCAACTAACAGCTCACTTCGTATGCTTATTTTGGATAGGAACTACATGACTGTTTTAAAAATATGAATATCTGCTCGCCCTGTCATTCCAACATGCGGCTTCAAACCGAAATATCACTAAAATGTATTCATGTCAGTTGGAAAATGAAAGTCGGAAAGGCTTGCACATCTGGAAGTTATTAGCCACTACAGTAGCAAGATGTTGCAAACAATCCCTTCATTTTATTAATTTCAAAGTCATCTGTGAAGACAAGAATATGAAATTACTTTTTATTTTCTTTGCTCTATTTTCTTCTGTTGACACATTATTGTTAACTGTTCTGGTTCTGCTTTGGCCTCTCTTCGCCAGCCATGACGTTGATAAAATTGTTTAAAATGTTGAAAGGACGGACCAATTACACCTATAAAAAATAATTTACATAAATATTGTTAATATTCTAGTCTACAATGTCACAACTTGTAGATATCAGCATCAGTGTTTGTCAAAAATAGAGCCCCCAGAGCTTGGTACAGTACTAATACAACCAACAACCATATATTGGGATATAACAACAACATATCGATTGACACTCCCATGCATAAAAGGCATGCATTTTATTAAAAGAGCAAAGTCTTGCAATATTGATATGTTAGATTCTAATGACAGTGATGAAAATCAAAATGAGCAAGACCAAAGTCCAAACCGGCGCCTGAAAACCGCCGTTACTGATATTTATATCTAGTATTTTAACCTTTTGAAAAACAGTTCTCTGTGTGGCTTCAGGGACAGAGCTATGGTCATCTGTGAGACCCCTTGTGGTATTGTCTTTTGAGGCTCGTTGCAAAGTAGCTGTTTTTTAAGGAATGGTGTGAAGATAGGCTCTAATGATAAACAATGAGTATGATGCTGGAAATTGCTCAGTCTCTGAATAGCTTCTGATGGGCTGATACCTAAAAAGCCCCTTCCGTTTAGGGGAATGTGAATCACACGTGTATTGTTTCAACAAACCACAAATACGCCTCCTTAATTACAGAAACGAATCAACACATGAGATGTGCAAAATGAACATTACCTCAGAAATTCCAACAAGTGCAACAATACTATGCCCCCCTCTGTGTTGTGTGCACCACAAATCTTCAACATATCCATGTTTTTTATTTTATTTCTGATGCTACGCAATGAGTGTCTAGCTCAAAATATGGAATCAATTATAAAAAAAATAAAAAAATACCACGTGATGGGAAACGATAGAAACAATTAAAAAAAGATTTTAAAATCTGATAGATAAGAGAGATATGACCAATTTAGAATCAAATTTCAGGGTGTTGTGATTCCTTGTTTTCTCCTTGTCAGCATGAACAAAATGAGGACAATTTCCAGCTTGGGCATGTTGCTGTGCACATTCACCCAATACAGAGATCACGATCACTTTTTAACCCATTACCCCTCACGCTTTTATTACATGACAGCCCTTGTATCCTTGCAAATATTTGCAGCATAGCGCCATATAAAATCTTTCCATTTGTCGGAGCTGCATTGCCAACTTTTAACTACCATAATTTCCTTAAAATGCTCGTATTTCAACAATCTTTTTCACTAAAATACAAAGCAGCCATTTAGGCTTACCCCAGTCCCAATTTCACAAATGTTTTGAAACAAGCACCACATTTCCAATGGCCATGTTCGATCGGTTAGACTGCGGTAAAATACCGAAAATTTGCTGCGTAGTTTCGAATAAATAATTCACGGTAATTTAGAAAATAATTAAAAATATTTATCGGGTGTTTTGGAGCTCATTTCTATATCATAATAAAGCTTAAGCTTTTAGAAACACGAATATGTATTTCTCATCAAGATTGAACCATTATGAGTATGTCTACAACCCGATCAAACATTGAGGTTTTTCCATTTAGTGCGATATGCAAACATGGCGCCCGTGTAAGTGCAAATTATTGCTGTCAAATGAAACTTTTATATATTCTTAAAATAAAAGCTAAACATTAAAATAAATTATACACGACATTATCCTCATACGGTTTTACGTAGTGCTGCATATCGGTGACAATTTCAATATCGACATCGGTTCAGGCCAAATGATAGATAACCCATATTCTCACCACTTTGCCGCTCATTCTCGATTCTGATTGGTTAAGAGCCGTGAGGGGTAGTTGTATCTCACTACATTGTCGAGGTGATCTCACTACTTTGTGAATGGGCCGAATTACTAAAATAAATTTTATCATATTATTGCTCACCAATCCGATGCAGGCATTGCTTACTACGACGTACTTTTTTGTACTATACAGTTTTAATTTATGTTTATAAAAGAAAACCTACATCAGACTTTGGGCAATATTTTTTTATTTACAATTATATGCCTATAGCTTCATACAGTATCACATACCAGTAAATACAGTATATAAGCATAAAATATAACAATATAAATCACTTCTGACACCAAACAAACTGCGTTAATGTGTCGCTGCACACACTAAACATAACGTCCTCATTTGACTTCAGTTCTGACAGGTGTTTCTCGATGCGTAACGTATATTCCATTATCATAATGATTTGCAGTGTGTACAAATAATTCTTTAATAAGATTTATGATACATATAATTGAAAAATAAATATAATATCTTGTAAATTCTTATCGTCTCTCTTTCATTCGTCCACTGGGAAGATCTGTCTATCATTAGTTTGTAAACACTGTAAAGCATAAAACAGCCACTAATCCTCTATTGCCAGTGTTTGAGTGGCGGTTTTACTCCCTGTAGTAAGTAGCGTGCTGGCCTAGATATACCACGCTCTGTAAAACGCTCAAACATTACATTGCATTGTCATCTTTTTTCTACTGTGGACAGTTGTTATTTGATGGTTACACGGGGATAGTACATTATTATACTCTGCGAATATTATGCTATTGAAATGGTGTCATGATGTAGCCATCATAACAATAAACATGTAACTACTTTTTACAGTTCTAAGCACCATACACATGATCGCCATCTAGTTGCGTCCAGTTGATGGATTATGGTGCAACTTGCAAAAAGTTTTCAGGATCTTCACTGATGAAACGGCTATACCGGGAGTTAAACGGACCTCCTGCTATAAGATACCTGTGCGTCTGTAGCAGCACGTGAACCAAGTGCTGAAAATTCTGGACTTAAATGATGATGACATGGACCCTGAATATAATGTTCTTGGTAGTGATGGTAATGTTCTTGATAGTGATGAGGCTACAGATACGTTAATGATTGACCGCTCAGGAAGATGCGTTGGATAACTACCGGTCACCCGATGTTAAAGTGGTGAATGACATTGGCAATGACCCCACGCAGATGGATCAAACAGTGAACCAGGAAGCCTCAACAGACACTACTTCTATCACCACTGAAATGGACGAGCAGGTGGTGCGCCGCTCTGGCAGGAAAAAATTTCCTAACTCCCATTAGAAAGATTTTGTTACCAGCTGGACTTGAATTGACAGAGGTGTGGTTTATCATGACGTTTAGTTTGTATTAGTAATGTTGTATTGTTGCATATATGTGGTAATTAGTTACATTGTTTATAATTGTACTTTATTAACTCGTGTTGTAACTTGTGTATTAGGTAAGCTTGAAAAAAAAAGAAGGAAAAAAGATAGCGCCAGGGTATGGCTGTAGATCTATATATGCATGTACGTCAAACGTACCTATAAACCTGATAATATAGGTCTAAAAGGTATTGCATTGTGTACTATGTTGTTCAGTATCCTGTGGCCACGTGGTCAGTTGTAGTTGTCGTTGTTACCTGTTCGGTTCTCTTGAATAAAAGCTCTCCAGCAGAACACCTTCCTCCTCTATATTGGCGCTAAGATGTTGTACTTCAAATATATTTCTTTTTCATGGCAGTGATTTGTCTGTCCTTTTCTCAATCCTGGTTACCCCCTGTCAGAGTGAACAGGCGAATTGGCAGTCCGCGTGTAAAAACGCCAAGAAACTCCGTCCAAGGCCTAGGGCTAAAAAAATTAGAGTCGAGTTATGCAATCCTGGCAGAGGCCGCACGAGATTTGGCAAGGAAATGCACGTATGGCACCAACAAACGTCGACTGCTACGTGAGACGGAGTCTGCACCATTCTTGACGGTGCGAAGTACGTGCAAACCTTTGGCGCGGACAGCACTTGCGAACTCCAGCGGAGTACAGCGGAGTGAAACGAAGTGCTACGGAGCCAGAGGGAAACCGCTACAGTTCGCTGGAGGTCGCTGGCAGACTCGGGCAAAACACCAGCGAACTCAAAAAGATCAAAGGGAATTCGATCAATAATCCCCCGCACGCACGGAGTGGTCACGCGAACTCAAATTTTTCACTTCTCCAGAGAAGTGGAGGGAGTCCGCGCCATTTTTGCTCGCGGACATAGCGCGGAGGTAGTGCGGAGCCTTCACGGAGGCCAAAAAAGTTCGCAAGAGTCCGCCGGCCGCCCGCGACCTCCGGATTTCTCTCAATTGCGGAGCCGCCGCCCGTATTTTTTTCACTGAAAGGGTTAATTTCCCAATTTTGTCCTTTTTTCAGTAAAAACATACGCCGGTTGACTTCACTTGGGTCCACTCTGACAGGGGGGGCAATACAATCGACAACAGTCACCATACACACTGACACACCGATACTGGCCATCTAGGGAGAATCCCCACGACTTCACCAACATACATCTCATATCAATCAATGCAATGCTGGACTCCAACTATTGTCAATTTTTTAATGAGGAGGATGGCTGATCCCATATTTTAATCAACCGATATTATTGCGCGAGTGTAGCACAGAGAAAAAAATTTGATAATTGTTCGTCACTTTCATACAAAGATGTTTGTTTGGCTACATAGTAAAATTATTGTTCAAGAATATTTTAAACTATTTTGATATTATTTTTTTAGGGATTATAATAAACATGTCGTAATATTGTGAACTACTTTACACGTTAAATATCGCCCTTTCAGAAAGTATATTCTATTTCCGGTAGTGACAAAGCGACATGTGTTATGTGGAAAGTTGTAAACATAAATATACATTAAAAGCTGTACTGGTTGTTTCATTTATGATATACTTCAACGTGATTATATATTTATAAAGTAAAAAGATTTAGATACAAATAGATTCTTGATCTAGCTATTTTACATCAGTAGACATGGATTCTGAATCTGACGAAGATTTGAGAAACCTTGTTGATCAAGTTGCTCTGAAATTTACGAACCAGACATGCAACCAGTCTTCAAGTAATAATAGCAACAGTGCCACTACTTCTGATCGAAACGACTTATTTATTATTGATAAACGTCCTGACATTGAAGTGTAGCGATTTGGGGGTTCTCACCTCGCCGGGAATTGGAGAATTCTGTTTATTTAATCCCAGGCTGATTAAAACCCGAGAGGCCGGGTTATTGGGTGCAAAACGAACAATTTCTAGCTAGAAACCTATCATTTTTTTTTATTGCATGGGCGCCGCCATGTTGGATTAGGTCACGTGAGGAGGCAGGTCACTAACCACCAGTGCAATGCACGGCGTGACAGGTTTATGGGCAAAATGACACAAAACCGGGACCTGCCCTGGACCAGCTCCGCAACAACAATAGCGGAGCGCCACCAAAATAATAACAAAAACAATAACAAAAACAATAACAAAAACACGCCGAGTCAGCAGGTCCGGGTTGAGAGCTATATAAACTCGTGCACTCTTTGGGAGGGGGCAGGAAGAAGAGAGGATCTAACTCATGGGTCGGAGACCTGCAGTTGCATCAGATACCGGAAGGTTATCGTATCAGTGTTTTGAATTAGTTGAGATATTGTAATTAGCGGTAAAAATCAGGCGCAGACGAGATTTGCACAGCTTGTTGGACAGGATATCTAATCAGGAGAGAAGTGCAGAGTTATGTGAGTAGATGACCAAATTTCTAACTATTGGTGGCACTTTAATGATAACTATAAGTCAGAATTAAGTAGGTGTTAAGATGCGGAGTGCAATTCAGAGGTTGTGGGAGCCCCCATAAAGGCTGTATCTGCCGGAATGGACGGAATTTTTGACTCTCGGACCATGTATGTAGTGTAAGTAGTTGTAGAATGTTTATTTTCGCATGATCCAAGAATTGTTCTGTTGGGTTTATAAATGGGCTGTGCGGGGAAATGCTAAACAAGAATTAGCTTGCATGTATGGGAATAAGTAAGATGTATTATATCGTCAGTCGTGGAATCAAAGTTAAAGATATCAGTGAATTTAAAGATCATAATTATATAAGATATATCAAACCATAGGAAATAAGTAAAATAAGCCGGAATGCCTATAATAAACTTAAGTAGAGATTAAGCAATGATTTAGAAAAAATAGCTTAAATAGCCACCTGCGCACTGGCGGGTGAGAAAGGTTAATAAGAATGTCATAACTAAGAGTTGGTGAATGTCACCTGGAATTGAGAATAATGTATAAGATTATTATATGTATCGTGAATAGAGTGTATAGCAAGACAAGTGCGGTCTTGATGGGGCTACATAGCCCAATGAGTTTAATTGGAAGGTGAAGTAGAGATAAGTGGATAGATGAGAATGGAATTGATGGAAGTACCACTGGAGGTGGATTGTAAATTTTAATCATGCATTTCATTAGAAAGTACGGTTATAATTGTCACTTATAGATGTGAATAGTGTACATAGAATAAGTGCCTCTTCGGGGGTGATCTAGAGAGCTGGCCTTCGCTCAATAATTGAACCAAAGCTTGATCCAGTCCATGCCTTCGAACTCTAATCACGGTATACCTCTGGGTCGGAGCTAGGGAGAGGGGGCTGACTTTATGATGGGGGTAAAGTTGGTGTTGGCACGGTCGGGACCAAGTGACCAGTGTCCACGGGCATGAGGTGTATCTCCGGCGCCGATAAATCTGTGTACGAGGGGCTTATCCCGTACAGTGGGAAATGTACGTGAAACCTGAATTAAGTTGATGATGAAATGTACCGTGCGGTAAGGGTGTGGCCACACCCTTGCCGGCTACTCCCGAGGAAGGGAGTGACGTTGTGGTATGAAAAGACCCCCGGGGGGGCAGTTTATATGACCCCTAGATGTATGCCCTGCCCATGTGGTCATAGCGGACCTTGAACGCACGGGACGATAGGCAAGACCGGCCTGACGGCGTACTGCCTAGGAATCCGGTTATTCACATTTCACGGTCTTCAATCCAATCGCTGAAACGGCTATACCGAAGTTAAACGGACCTCCTGCTATAAGATACCTGTGTGTCTGTAGCAGCACGTGAACCAAGTGCTGAAAATTCTGACTTAAATGATGATGACATGGACCCTGAATATAATGTTCTTGGTAGTGATGGTAATGTTCTTGGTAGTGATGTATGAGGCTACAGATATGTTAATGATCGACCGCGCTCAGGAAGACGCGTTGGATAACTACCAGTCACCCGATGTTAAAGTGGTGAATGACATTGGCAATGACGCCACGCAGAAACGGTGAACCAGGAAGCCTCAACAGACACTACTTCTATCACCGCTGAAATGGACGAGCAGGTGGTGCGCCGCTCTGGCAGGAAAAAGGTTTCCTAACTCCCATTATAACAGAGGTGTGGTTTATCATGACATTTAGTTTGTGTTAGTAATGTTGTATTGTTGCATATATGTTCTAATTAGTTACATTGTTTATAATTGTACTATATTAACTTGTGTTGTAACTTGTGTATTAGGTAAGTTTGCAAAAAAGAAGGAAAAAGATCGCGCCAGGGTATGGCTGTAGATCTATATATGCGTGTACGTCAAACGTACCTATAAACCTGATAATATAGGTCTACAAGGTATTGCATTGTGTACTATGTTGCTCAGTATCCTGTGGCCACGTGGTCAGTGGTAGTTGTCGTTGTTACCTGTTCGGTTCTCTTGAATAAAAAGCTCTCCAGCAGAACACCTTCCTCCTCTATATTGGCGCTAAGATGTTGTACTTCCAGCATATTTCTTTTCATGGCAGTAATTTGTCTGTCCTTTTCTCAATCCTGGTAATACAATCGACAACAGTCACCATACACACTGACACACCGATACTGGCCATCTAGGGAGAATCCCCACGACTTCACCAACATACATCTCATATCAATCAATGCAATGCTGGACTCCAACTATTGTCAATTTTTTAATGATGAGGAGGATGGCTGATCCCCATATTTTAATCAACCGATATTATTGCGCGAGTGTAGCACAGAGAGAAAATCTTTTGATAATTGTTCGTCACTTTCATACAAAGATGTTTATTTGGCTACATAGTAAAAAATTATTGTTCAAGAATATTTTAAACTATTTTGATATTATTTTTAGGGATTATAATAAACATGCTGTAATATTGTGAACTATTTTACACATTAAATATCGCCCATTCAGAAAGTATATTCTATTTCCGGTAGTGACAAAGCGACATGTGTTCTGTGGAAAGTTGAAAACATAAATATACATTAAAAGCTGTACTGGTTGTTTCATTTATGATATACTTTCAACGTGATTATATATTTATAAAAGTAAAAGATTTAGATACAAATAGTCTTGATCTAGCTATTTTACATCAGTAGACATGGATTCTGAATCTGACGACGATTTGAGAAACCTTGTTGATCAAGTTGCTCTGAAATTTACCAACCAGACATGCAACCAGTCTTCAAGTAATAATAGCAACAGTGCCACTACTTCTGATCGAAACGACTTATTTATTATTGATAAACGTCCTGACATTGAAGTGTAGCGATTTGGGGTTCTCACCTCGCCGGGGAATTGGAGAATTCTGTTTATTTAATCCCAGGCTGATTAAAACCCAAGAGGCCGGGTTATTGGACATAAAACAAACAATTTCTAGCTAAAAACCTATGATATTTTCGATTGCATGGGCGCCGCCATGTTGAATCGGGTCACGTGACACGGCAGGTTGCTAACCACCAGTGCAATGCGGCGTGACAGGTTTATGGGCAAAATGACACAAAACAGGACCTGCCCTGGACCAGCTCCGCAACAACAATAGTGGAGCGCCACCAAAACAATAACAAAACACGCCCGAGTCAGCAGGTCCGGGTTGAGGGCTGTATAAACTCGTGCACTCTTTGGGAGGGGGCAGGAAGAAGAGGATCCTAACTCGCGGTCGGCGACCTACAGTTGCATCAGATACCGGAAGCTCATCGTACCAGTGTTTTGAATCAGTTGAGATATTGTAATTAGCAGTAAAAATTAGGCGCAGGCAGGTTTTGCACAGCTTGTTGGACGGAATATCTAATCAGGAGAGAAGTACAGAGTTATGTGAGTAGATGACCAGATTTCTAACTATTGGACGGCACTTTAATGATAATTATAAGTCAGAATTAAGTAGTGTTAAGATGCGGAGCGCAAATCAGTGGTTGTGGGGCCCCCATAAGGGCCGTGTCAGCCGGAATGGATGGATTATTGACTCTTGGACCATGTATGTAGTGTAAGTAGTTGTAGAATGTTTATTTTTGCATGATCCAAGAATTGTTCTGTTGGGTTTATAAATGGGCTGTGCGGGGAAATGCTAAACAAGAATTAGCTTGCATGTATCACTGTGTCGACGCGAGGCGCTGAACGCTTGCAAATGCTAAACAAGAATTTTGCAGTTTTCGACGCTGGGGCGCTGAAGATGGTGAAGGTACTCGCATATAATTTTTTTTCTTTCACTGATTTCTCAGCTTGGATAGTAGTATCGATCTTTTACGTATGATTACATGTTTATTAAGTGGATACACTACACCTGGGTGCAATTTTTATGTGATTTATTGCTGGATTGCTTTGTTTTAAGAGTCTCTCTCTTCGCCACTGATACGAGTAACGCGAAGCAGCTGTCAATAAGCGAGGAGGGTAACGCGATTTTTTTTGATGCGGGTAACGCTGCTTTGTGTAACAACTGTGCCATCTTCTATATCTACCAAAACAGCACATACAAGTACTGAAAATCAATTTATAACGTGTATTGAATTCATAATTAATTTATTTCATATATGCATTTATATTGACAGTTACGGATTCTAGCAGTGCCTTTATACGTGAAGAGGGTCGACGGGAGTGAGGGCTTATCACAAAATAAACGAGGAAAAAATCTTACCTCATCGTCGTCTGGGGTTCACAGACGAGGTGATGGATGAGATGATGAAAGACAATTAGATGTTTAAAATATGTTAGATGTTTTAAATTCTTAACAAGAAATTTTTAATCTTGGTTTATGTACATAAAATACATTATAATATTCACTTGTTATTTTCAATCTTTTGACAGTTGTTATAATTAACATTTTAAAAACTTTTGTAAAGAGTTACTTTCTTTTTGTATTTGGAATAGAAGTTTTGAGAATAAAATATATTAAAGCTTTTAAAGCTGCTCATGGTTCACTCATCTATTGTCTGTAGTAATACTGTGAAGTATCAAAAACACTCTTAAACCGTCAGCAAACATTATTAGCCTATAAAGTAGGTCCAGGATGGACCAAATTGCAAAATTAGATAGTCACAAAATGATTTAATGATGAAAATTGTAAAATTCAATAGCCACAAAATATTTACAGTATTTGAAAATTGGGAGGGGGGATGTTTATTCTGTAAAGTGAATTCAATTGGAATTTTTCAAAGCAATAGATTTATTACAATTGGTTATTTTTTGCATCAGGGTATTGTTTAAGTCACATATTTTGATTTTCAATTCTATTTTAACAGAAAATGCTATGAATTTTTTGGCGCTTACCCTCCTCATTAAGAGTTAGCGTATACCACCATAAACTTATCACATACGGGAGTTACTCGCATCGGGCTGAAAAATAAGGAGTGCTCAAACAGCTAAATTAAACTACATATCACCCGTATAATTGCGTTGGAACATAGTCTGTACACTAAAATGATATCCAAAGAGAAAATTAAGTAACGAAAGAAGCATTTATATTGGTCAAATAGCCCAATCAAAATTGTGTGTGAGTACATTCCGCCATCTTGAAAAACTGAAAAGATACGCTGAACGCGGGCTTAAATCAGCGCGACGCCGACAGTGTGTATGGCAATAAGTAAGATGTATTATATCGTCAGTCGTGGAATCAAAGTTAAAGATATCAGTGAATTTAAAGATCATAATTAAATAATAAGATATATCGAACCATAGGAAATAAGTAAAATAAGCCAGAATGCCTATAATAAACTTAAGTAGAGATTAAGCAATGATTTAGAAAAATAGCTTAAATGGCCACCTGTGCACTGGCGGGAGAAAGGTTAATAAGAATGTCTTATAACTAAGAGTTGGTGAATGTCACCTGGAATTGAGAATAATGTATGAGATTATTATATGTATGGTGAATAGAGTGTATAGCAAGACAAGTTTTGGTCTTGATGGGGCTACATAGCCCAATGAGTTTAAATTGAAAGGTGAAGTAGAGATAAGTGGATAGATGAGAATGGAATTGATGGAAGTACCACTGGAGGTGGATTGTAAATTTTAATCATGCATTTTATTAGAAATACGGTTATAATTGTCACTTATAGATGTGAATAGTGTACATAGAATAAGTGCCCCTTCGGGTGATCTAGAGCTGGCCTTCGCTCAATAATTGAACCAAAGCTTGATCCAGTCCATGCCTTCGAACTCTAATCACGGTATACCTCTGGGTCGGAGCTAGGGAGAGGGGCTGACTTTATGATGGGGGTAAAGTTGGTGTTGGCAACGGGACCAAGTGACCAGTGTCCACGGGCATGAAGTGTATCTCCGGCGCCGATAAATCTGTGGGAGGGGCTTATCACGCACGAGTGGGAAATGTACGGAAACCGGAATTATGTTGATGATGAAATGTACGTGCGTTAAGGTGTGGCCACACCCTTGCCGGCTACTCCCGAGGAAGGGGAGTGGCGTTGTGGTATGAAAAGAGCCCCCCGAGGGGGGGGCAGTTTATATGACCCCTAGATGTATGCCCTGCCCATGGTCATAGCGGACCTTGAACGCACGGGACGATAGGCAAGACCGGCCTGACGGCGCACTGCCTAGAACTCGGTTATTTCACATTTCACGGTCTTCAATCCAATTGCTGAAACGGCTATACCGAAGTTAAACGGACCTCCTGCTATAAGATACCTGTGGTCTGTAGCAGCACGTGAACCAAGTGCTGAAAATTCCTGACTTAAATGATGATGACATGGACCCCTGAATATAATGTTCTTGGTAGTGATGGTAATGTTCTTGGTAGTGATGAGGCTATAGATACGTTAATGATCGGCCGCGTTCAGGAAGACGCAACGTTGGATAACTACCGGTCACCCGATGTTAAAGTGGTGAATGACATTGGCAATGACCCCACGCAGATGGATCAGACACTGTGAACCAGGAAGCCTCAACAGACACTACTTATGCCGCTGAAATGGACAAGTAGGGCAGTGCGCCTCTGGCAGAAAAGGTTTCCCTAACTCCCATTATAACAGGGGGTGTGGTTTATCATGACGTTTAGTTTGTGTTAGTAATGTTGTATTGTTGCATATATGTGCTAATTAGTTACATTGTTTATAATTGTACTTTATTAACTCGTGTTGTAACTTGTGTATTAGGTAAGCTTGCAAAAAAAAGGAAAAGATAGCGCCAGGGTATGGCTGTAGATCTATATATGCATGTACGTCAAACGTACCCTATAAACCCTCATAATATAGGTCTACAAGGTATTGCATTGTGTACTATGTTGCTCAGTATCCTGTGTACGTGGTCAGTTGTAATTGTCGTTGTTACCTGTTCGGTTCTCTTGAATAAAAACTCTCCAGCAGAACACCTTTCTCCTCTATATTGGCGCTAAGTTGTTAGTATATTTCTTTTCATGGCAGTGATTTGTCTGTCCTTTTCTCAATCCTGGTAATACAATCGACAACAGTCACCATACACTGACACACCGATACTGGCCATCTAGGGGAGAATCCCCGACTTCACCAACATACATCTCATATCAATCAATGCAATGCTGGACTCCCCTTT
>JAGTTF010005559.1:0-23962 GCA_019095985.1 Streblospio benedicti
CCTGTCCCTCCTGCTATTACTGAGGATCAAACCCACAAAAATGATGATGTCACTGCTGAAAACATACAAGTCAGAGAAGCAAATTCTCTGTTTTGGGCAAGGCAAATCTATGAGGAGCTAGAGAAAGCATTTGATGAGGGTGAGCTGACCACGTTCCTGTTCCCTGACTACAACCTGCTTAAGGAGGCCCACTTCCGGCAGTACAAGGGCCGAGCGTGCCACTATGCCAGGCTGTGCCGGGAGCTCCTCACACCACAGTCAGTGGAGCATTTTAAGAAGGCATACATGGGGATTGTAGAAGTGGACTAGAATTCAGCCAGTGCAGAAGACGATTTGTGAATTTTGGATGATATATATGATATAGATGTTTGGAGTAAATCTAACAGACACCCTCTTTAATGATATGTACACAAACAAAAAACTCGATTTCTAAATGATAAACTGCATAATATTGCAGCTGCTAAATTACATCATGACATTTAGTTAAAATGAAAGTTGTGCCTACAGGTATTGGCATGTTGTTGTATTTGCATAATGGTGTATTTGTTACATTTAGTGTTGGCCTAATGACTTGTCATATCTATTTGTGTGCTATGTGTGTTGGTGAGATTAACAATAAAGACTCTTAAGGCATCAGAAGCTAAGCTATTGAATTAAAGGATATCATATTGATTTAATTATGATGTGGATAACAGCCAGATGTTTGAAATTGAACACATTAACAAAATCTTATGTTACCTGACAATGACATCACATTCAAAAGAAACCTATGAAATGGTTTGATCAGTTTCAAACAGTAACTGCCATTGTTGAAAGTAGAAGTCAGTGATGATATTTTGGATCAACTGTCTATATGTTACTTAGCAAATCTATAACAATGTACATGTACTTACAAGTGTCACAGTGTGTTGATAGAGAAGTGGCTAAATTAGAGAAAACTATTCAGTTATTTTATACTAGTTAATGATGTACCATATTTCAACATTCTTTGAAACATAACGAACTATATGTTTAATCACATGATATTATGGTGTTTTACCTCTACATCTGTATGTGGAAAATAAGCCCCTTTTAAATGTGTACATGAGTTGCACAATTTCAAATTTGTGGTAGTTTAAAACCATATTTTAGAACTTGGGTATTCATTCACATAATGTCTACTATGTATGTATTTAGAATTGTTAGTGTAAAAGCATTCATATATACTGCAATGTTGTGGCACATACTCTGACAAATGCCATGCTGATCCAACCTGAGCAATGATGTAAAGAACCGCTTGACAACGATATTTCTTGGTCCTTTCAGTGGTGATGGTCTAATTACCTTGCAGTAGCAAATATTGGCTTTCTATTTTGATGGTGGTGGTATTTTATAAAATTTGACTTATTGTTCAACATTTACATCAACAATGAATATTACTTGTTAAAATATTTGTTCTTAGTGCATAGAAACTAGTTGTTTGGTAACAAAGCCTATAGCAGGATCAGAATGTATAAAAACATAAGTATAGTGATAGAATACTGAGTATTAGTTTGTATAATCAATTTTTGTTCCTTCCATTTATAGTTAACCTTTCATACTACTTGGTTTTTGGTTTTACTGCATGCATTGGTGGAGGTGTTTTACTTTTTAAAACTCTATATTCTGATTTCATATTTGCTTTGTTATTATATGACCTTGAAGAATTGATAGGTTAATATACTTGCTAGCTTTATAAAAATATTGTGCTACAGAAATGTATACTGAATGAACGATTGTGATATTATCTATGTTGATATATTGATTTTGAGATTTGTACAATTTTGAAATGATAGGGGCCTATGAATGAATCCCAGACACTACAGATTTCCTTATGGCAGGATAAATACTGTTGTAGCACAGGTATATTGTTATTGTGTTGCTTATATATGGTCTCGTGTTATGTAATTATACATATATGTGAAATATTTTGAAATTGTTGTAGTAATCTGAATTTTTTTATCAGATGATTTGATACAAATTATACAGATTATAAGGTTGCCGCTTTGCTACTGAGCAGTAGGATAAAAGCTCAATACTGTGATGTATCTCACATATCGTTTGGGATTTAGTAATTATGTACAATTGTGTACCATCTTTATAAAGTATATAAAGCATATATTTCCATGAAGTAGCTTACTAACAAATATGAGCTCTGCATTATAAAATTAATATTGACATTTGTTGCCATAATTTCATACCTGGTAAGAATAACTTGAATTTATGCCAATTTAAATTATACACAACATCATCCTCATGTTACTATTGACTATATGAGTAAATATATTATTCATCTTAATACTTGTTTCTTTCAATATGCCATTTGAAAATATTACCATGACACGGCAGTGCCTCCGTCCAAATGACAAAAACTAATGGCATTTCTTGTTTGAGTGAGTAATGATTTTTTATGACAGATTTGTACCACTGATGAATTATGAGATGATGAATAAAGGCTTTCTGATTTAATTTGTCACTGATTTACACAGAAACTAAAAATCAAATATCTTGCAAGTATTTGTCATATATTCAAGTTATATACACCAAATCAAACCTAAATTTTCATGCTTGTCGTGTTGCATCTTAAATATAATACAAAATGAGCTCATTAACATAAATCTAATTTGCATATTTTCAGATTTTGACGGTTTCTGATATATGTTCATTTAACCAATCCCATTCCTATGATATATCATTTTCAGTAAACCTAAATACATCATGATCAAATGTTTTTTGTTCTCAGAACCATCTTTTTTAAAATCATTGAAATTTGCTCATGTGACATGGGATTTACGTAATGTACAGACCAATTTCTGAAACAAAAAACATTTGATCGTTTACCCCAGTAGTAACCTCCATTCATAAATACATCACGGTTTAGACATGCCACTTGGCTATAAAATGGATGGAAATTTGTTTCTACAATTTAGCATATGCACCAGTTTCTCATGGCAACCATAAAATGGGCAATATCCTACAGAATAAACTAAAAATCAAAATATTTCTGTAAGTATTGGACATATAATCACAATATATACATCAATAAAGCCTAAAGCATGCCCCTTATGTTGCATATAAATAATATACTAAATGAACGGCATATTCAAGTTATAAATGTCAAATCAAACTTTACGACATTTGTGCATGGTGCATCTTAAAATTATACAAATGAGCTCATTAACATAAATCTAATTTGCATATGTTTTTAGATTTTAACGGTTTTTCCTGAAATTTGTTCATTTTAACCAATCCCATTCTATGATATAGCATTTTCAGTAAACCTAAATACATCCTAATGAGGTCAAATTAATAACACTGTGAACAATGATAGGTCTGGCTCCTGTCTCTCAGGCTGACACAAGCCCTAACAGACTCACGGGATTGAGGATTTCAGCCTGTCCACTAGTGTTGTGGGCATCTTAAAAACAAGACATATTAATGGCCCCTTAAACACAACCGTAACCGGATTGTCATCCATATATTTTCATGTTAGTTTTCAGGAACTGCATGCAAAGACACGCGATCAAATATGATAACTACATTAATGCCTACATGAATTTGTTTCTTTTTTACCTTCACATTCCCATCCATTTTGGCAAAGTTATGTGCGTATTAAATCGTATTCATGTTTTACAGTTTACTAGTTTCACTATCATTTTTTGTGTAAAGATGAACCATAGCACATGTTTCTATCAAAAATACGTTTGAAAAAAAATTTTTTGTTTATGCAGATACGTTCAACAGCTGAGCATGGAATTTGGCTGCCAAAATTGTTAAATCACGCAAATTTATGTAATATATGGATATATATAGCTTCCCCAAAATAAGATCAAAATCAATAACCGGTTTGTGAATGTGGGACCGGTTATGATCCTGTCTCGACCATAGCCGGTTATCCGGTTAACCGTCCACATGCTACTGTCCAACTCTCAATGAATCTGTTACTTTAATTTGGCAGATTCTGCTGAATTATGTTGCCAGTTTATCTACGTTGATTCAAGATGCTGTCAAAGAGCTAAGCACATTGAAGCTGCATAGATCCAGGTTTTCGGAAGGGGGGGCACTGGAAAGAGGGGGCGCACTTAAAGGATTTAATGAAAACCCTATGAAAATAAAGTATTTTGGTGGGGAGAAAGGGGGGATGCGCCCCTGGATCTGCCCTCAAGTTCTGGTTTTTCATGTATTAAAGTACGATCCCCTAGTAGACTCAAGCAACAATTTAACATGAATTTGTGACAATGGATCATTTATTCTTAGTTCAGTGCAGCATACAACTAAGTTTTTGTCTAATTTATTCAGCAATGATTCTGTTCACTGCAGATTTACAAGGACTAGTTTTCTTACAAATACCAATTTTCAACCAAATAATAATTGAGTGAAGATATTATTAAGCCTTTAAAAACAAGATCTTATTCACAGGTATTTGTATGTTTTCAGCTATTTCCTCTGAATCATGCTTTTTTATCCATATACAGTTGGATTCTGTTTTGTGAGTTTCGTAATACTAAGTAGATATTCCCCTGACCATGGCATTGTATAACGATAAAAATAAGTCAGGAATGGTAGCAGCATAAAACATGAACCAGAAGTCTGCAGAACTAGCTGAATCTTTTTAACCTGGCGTCTTGCAATATTTCACACACAGCTTTAAACCATAGATCAAGCTTCTGCCTCACAACTGTGTGGGCTGCATAATGAGATCGGAGAGCTCAAACGAATCATAGGCATACAGTGCAGGAGGCGCCCCCCCACTTTCCCCACCAAAATACTTCATTTTCATATGGTTTTTACATGTTGATTGATGGCGCGTACGAAACCCATGAAATCCCTGAAGTGCGCCCCCCCCTTTTCTAAAAACCTATCTGCCATTGCAATCATGAATCTGGTATCAGCACAAATGAGGGGCAATAAAACTGTAGGACAAGTATTGGCTAACAGCGCTGTCACACATGTAGCCCAGAATCTAATATATTACCAACAATACAGTTTTTATACTTCTTTCTCTCTCACACGTCTTTTTTAGCAAGCATATTTCTACCAACGATAGACATAGCTGAAGACAGGTTTTACAACCCTAAGCTTCCATTTGACTATATCAAGTGGCCCTGTCTTCAGCTATATCTATGTTGGTAGAAATATGCTTGCTAAAAAGACGTGTGAGAGAGAGAAGTATAAAATATATCCGCAAGCACTGGGAAACACACATATATCATTCAAAAGCACTAAAAATGCTAATAAGACCCTTCCCCCGAAAAATTTCGTCCTCATGTGGGATTCGAACCCACAACCTCTGGGTTGAGATGATAACAGACCAAGTATGTGAGCTGGGGTTACAGAGACATCGGTTCAGCCGAGTAACCTTTTAACAGCTCGCTGCTTGGGATGATGGTATCATTCTGGTCTCACAACCTTGGGGGCTGAGTTCGAGTCCCGCCAGGGCCACTTGATATAGTCAAATGGAAGCTTAGGGTTGTAAACCTGTCTTCAGCTATGTCTATCGTTGGTAGAAATATGCTTGCTAAAAAGACGTGTGTGTGAGAGAGAGAAGTATAAAAATATATCCAAGCACTGGGAAACACATATATATATCAACAATACAGTGAAACCTGACTATGGTGACACCTCTTGTTTAAGAACCACAGTCAGCACACCTTCTTACTTATATATTTTAAGGATACCTTATCGGCAAAAAATTGACTGGTGCAAAAAGTGTCCGCATAAGACAAGTTCCACTGTATGAGTTTAAAATGTGCATACTCTAGTAAATCAATACACTAAACATGTTTTCACATATTTGCTTGATCTCAAACTATAGCGATGAAAAACTGCAATTGCAACGCAAATCAAATATATACATTTGAAAAAAAATATCAGACATAAACAGTGAGCTTTTTACCATGATTATCATGCTGATTAAACATCATCTGCATCCAAAATCACCATATTTAACAAGTATTGCTAAAATTGAGTAACTAATTTCAATGAATTTTTAGAAACTATCCACAAGGTTCATATATAATAAAATACAATAATATAATACAATAGTTATGGTAATGATTAAGAAAAAAAGATTTGACGCTCAAACCGGTATCTTTTTCAGGTATGATGATCATAATAATATGTTACATGATAGGTTATACATATTACATTAATTTAAAAACAATGCACCATAATCTTCTTATACTGCAACACATTGTTGTCTATCTATTCTCTTATAATTTCCACATGTTTTCGTTATATTACACTAAATAACGTGTACATGATTCAATGTACAATGGTCAACAATACAGGTTATAAAGTGAGGTATTATAGTCATAAATCACAGACTTCTTTTCCCGTGAGTTGGTCTAAACGTAGTGCAGTGTGTGCTGTCTTTCAACTCCAAATACCCAGGCACCCGTGTGATCCATTGACCCCACCCCGAGACCTATGGCATATACAGATTTCATCCCTGGGGACATATGGTCCATACCCTCTACCTGAGCCTGTGGGGTCTATACCCTCCACCCCAGGGTCTGGGCCTGAGCCGTCCCCAGTCCCCAGCTCCAGAGGCCCGCCCTCTAGTGCCATGTTCAGCAGCAACACGTCATCAGACAGGCTGACCACACTGAGAGAACTCGCACCCCTGCCGGAGTCACTAGAGCATGAAGACTCCACCTCCCCCGTGCATCCTGGAGAGAGTTCAGATCGTCCCTTCCACTCTTCACCTCCCCAGTGTCTTGAGATGGCGCCACCGCCCGAAAGCTCCAGCACAGTTTGTGCACGAGACACAGCACAGCCGCCGTCAACACGAGGATGAGCGCGACCAGAAGCAGCCCGACCAGCCAGAGCGGGAGGCTGTCGGGGCTGAGCGGCGGCTGTGGGGGAGGACGGAGCTGTGGGCCACAATGCAACCGTAGTTAGTGTGGAGGACGTTGTGACAGCAGAGGGAGAAGTCTGTATTCGTTTGTATTCAACATATTCAGCATAATTTTAAAGGCCTTATCCAACACCTTTTGAATAATCACAATGAAATGTTAGCGCTGCTCTTGAAACATCTCGAGATAAAGCTCAGGAAAAAACAAATGCAGGTATCTGTTATGTAATGAATTCTTTTTAACACATAATTTCTCTCATTCTGTTTTTTTACTTACGGACTTATACAACACTGGAGTTACAATTGCAATTAATGTAAAATGTGTTAACCACCCTCAGCATTCACAGTAAGTACATGCAATGGTGGATGGTGTAATTGTTTTATTGGGCAATCGTGGAGCTGTATTGGGCTGACTGAACAACATGCTCTCCAGCGGCTGGTCGTAAAGCTCCAAGTGCCTCCCAACAACACAGCAGCTACAACACACGTTTGTTGGCTTGTGTCAACTGACACACTTAGTTTAACTCTCTCAGACTCAGAGTGCACAATTTAAAAACGCCAATGGCAGCCTATTGCGAAGTCTGCCGTTGATGGAGCCACTTGGGGCCGGCGCTAGCACCGCAATATAGGCTGTGCCAGCCAAGTGCTTCCCTGTGTAAGACAAGATGGTGACAAGATGACCAATAGCAGCCTGTTGCTGATCACCTGGGCCGAGGCTGGCCCAGCAATACAGGCTGTGTCAGTCACGTGTTTCCCTGTGTATGAAAATAACCCTGACAAAGACTTTCTTATTTCCGGTGACAAGATGATGACCACTGCCATTCTAAAATGTAAGTTATTCAAGATGGTTCTGATACTACCCGTAGTACTGGTTGCTATTAAAATTATTATTTCCAGCTAGCCTTTCATCTTAGCTTCTGTTACCTGATACTTACAATTATTAAAGTGTTCAATCAGTAATTATACTCGTGCTACCGGAAGTCAGTCTGTTGTTTTTTCGTTGCACTCATTGACGCAGCTTATGGATTACAGCACACACGCCCGTTTGTTCACCTGTGTCAGCTGACACAGCTTGAAATATGCACATCTGAACGCACCAAAATGTCTGACGAAAGGCTGTCATTCTCAAAAGGCAACAGATGTGTGTTTCCGTGGCCGAATGGGTAGGGAGTTGGACTCGTGACCAAAAGGTTGTGGGTTCGATTCCCGTTCTGGTCTGATTGTGGGTGTTGAGAAAAATGCCTATAACATGTTGCACAGTGCTCTGTGGTACCTACACGTTAAACAGGCCCAGGTCAGGTGGGTGGACGCTAATGTGAGTGATTAGCATATCTGTGCTAGGGTAGCGATATGCTGGATGCTCCCCTGACAAGGATGCCAATGGCCTGGTGTATATGTAGAGTCATCTGATCCTTCTCGGAAGAAAGACCATAAACCAGATATTTACATTTACGTTTTGTTTAAATGCCTCAAAATGAGCAAGTGATTTTGGGATTCCTTCTAGTACTATACTGAATTTTCAAAACATATCTAAATGAAATGTGCTCATAAAACCATTTTACTTGTGACACGTGATGTTAAGCTGCATGATGTAAACACACAGCGTCAAGTGTTGTTGATCCGGCACTCTGTAGGTGTTGTTGTCCCATACTTATGCTAATCTTTATGCCTCATACTCGAGTGTTTGTGCTATAAACTAATGATGGGCATATACAGTATGACCCATACCACGTGGTCACTGACATATACACAAACCGGCACTACATGGGAGTTTTCATACTATTTTCGGTTGTGGTGATTTGTGCAACAAGTTTACTATATATTTGGTAATTGGGGCAGAACATTGCATGTAAAATACAAAGTGATTGAATAGCGGGAAAGCAACAACTATGTTTTACGTGCCCATTGCGCATATTGCACAAAGTCATTGGTCAAGTCACCAGCCGAGTGAATGTTCTTCTAAATTTCCTTATTTACAGTCACTGTTGTCATCCTCAAACAGTTTTACATCAACACCAGATGATTGACATCCTCGTCACCCTATATCACGTTCTTCTACTTCCCGAGGACTATACAACACTTGGTACTATGGGGTACGGTGTTCATCACTTACATTAGCTTTACGTCGCCTGTAATGCTCATAATCTACATCAGTTTGCTCAACAGCCATGAAAGTGACATATGCAGTGTTGGTGTGTGGGTGGGGGAGGGGGGCACATAGAACCGGTCTAATACTCTGGCAACACGTTGACATCATTGGCGGAGACTGTGAATATGTGAAATGTGCTGTTCAGATAGAAAATTACCCGAGTGCACGACACATTCGATATCAATCCATTCTGTCAAGCATAACGGCTGCCAATGAAAGAAAACTAAAGCTATTATATTCAGTGTAACCATAAGCAGGTTTTCCCGAGGATTTCATCTCTTACTAGTGTCATATTCATAGTCATCGTGTCATATGAGTACAACTCTCCTTTTTGCTAATTTCATGTTTGCATCAGATATTGTAAACGAGTACCCATTGTTGTGATAGCTGGTCTTGAAACATCTATGTTTTTAACACTTAGTGTGGGGTGGTGCATGATAGGGTGTAGGTTTGGCACTTATGGTGATGTTTGATTCACTAAAATGTAGGGCTGTGACGGTTAGAAAAAAATAACCGACGTCGGGTAGATTTTGAGCAAGTGCCGGTTACAAAATGGTCTATTAAACGAATTGTCGTATGCCTTCAGTCATTACGTTTTGGTTTGGTTTGTTTGGTTTGTTTGTACTCCGCAGCCATCAATTTCTGATGCTTATAGCAGAGGGAGGCCACGTGGTGTTGGTACATGGACCTCCAGAGGCAGGCTAGGTAGCCAACTGAGCCTCAGGGGTGGGGGGATCACACTAGCTATAGTTTTCAAACTAGGTGAGTTCTTTTACGTGCAGAGGTGTGGCTCTCCTCTACACGGGACACGCATTTTAACGAGGCTTCCGAACCTCCGCTTGACGTCGCTACCGTCTAGTAGTAACACTGTACGGTGGCGACGTGCTCGGTGGAAATCAGCAACTCAGTGGCAGACGTACGACGTATCTTTTATTTGCATTGGTCATGACTTATGATAATAAAAAAAAAAAATATCTAATGTTGTTTGTGAATTATTTCAATCAGGAACACAACTAATAAGCTGGGCTAATATCAGCAATCGACCATGAAACTAGCTAGTTACAGGCTAAAATCTACAAGTTTCGGATTTGACAAATTCCCGTAACGTCAGACGTTTAGTGAGCTATAGCCTTGATGAAAAGCCACCACCAACTTTTTTCTCCTGTTAAAATCACAAGTCACCAATACATTTATTGTCTTTCACTAATAATCAACATGTTTAACTGAATAGGTTGCATCACATTTCACACATTTAAATAGCAAACGACTTCCGAATGATTCACACAAGCCGGTACAAATTTAACGTGTTTCAACTAGAAGTTTCGTTATTTGTTGTAATTATTTGTGGGGGCATATTATTAATTCTTTGGGTACTAGATGCTAGATTGGAGTACTCAACGAATTGTTCAATGTATAAAGTATATGTGTGTGTAAGGTAAGGTGCTGAGTCAACACCATGTCATTTAACCGCGTTCGATCGGTTTATCTGTGTAAAAACTGTGACCGAACCGAACCGTGAAATGTGGACGATCCCGCATAGATTCCTCCATTGGTTCTATTATGCTCCCAGCAACGTTTTAAGATACCAACTCTGGTTACATATGCTCAACCCAGAAAAAAACAGTTGAAGCAACGTGCCTGTCATATGAATAAAATGTCCATGATATTGATTAAACTCATGTTAGGATGGGATAATAATCTATAGAGCACGTGGAGGTGCTTATGAGTGATTTTAACACTGTTTAGCAAGTAGTGATTTCATATCCACTGTGCTATGCAACCAGATTTTGAT
The DNA here is from genome assembly GCA_019095985.1 of Streblospio benedicti. Taxonomy (NCBI): domain Eukaryota; kingdom Metazoa; phylum Annelida; class Polychaeta; order Spionida; family Spionidae; genus Streblospio; species Streblospio benedicti. The sequence goes on from JAGTTF010005559.1 coordinate 10,816, forward strand.
TTGTGTTGAATGTTTTTTTTATTGTTGCATAAGGCTTCTTTGAAATAAACAAAAAAGTTTTTCTGATCCACTACACCAATGCGGCTTTTGACAAGTAATCCCGGATCAATCTTTCCACTGGGCAACTGATCCATAGAGACACAAGTTTGTTGTTTATCCACTACCAGATACTACTAAGGTGTTTTTAATGACGGCTGATTTGTGACAACCTATTTCCTACTTATATACAGGTAAAGCTTTGAAATATTTTCATAATTATTGTATTTTTCTTGATGATAGTTTTCAGAGCATATTATATACAGAGATGACTTTGTAAATTTTTTCTGGTGTTTGGTTTTGATAATTTACCTGCCAAGTAATAAAAAATGAATTACATCATAAAATGGGTTTCACGTCAAGTGGTCTCAATTTAGAAGTGGTCTCTTTATGGAGGTTCTTGTTGGTGTATTTATGAAGGGCTGTGACTGTGACAAGTGCTCTTATCATAGAAGCGTTCTGAACATTGAGGTGTTCTCAATTGGAGTTTTGAAAGCACCAAAATGGTGCATAATCGTAAAACCTTTAACAATTTAGAAGTGTTCATACAATAACTGTAAACCTCATTGTCATATGTCACAGTATACAGCCATGATTCATCCCCCTTGATATTGATTTTTGCAATTTTTGCAAAGTGTAGGTTTTACTTCCACAGTAATCCTTTGTCCAACCCACAGCTAGTTACAATGCATGGACTTGTACAGACGGTTTGTAGCGTGAAAGTATAAAGCCAAGGGACCGACGATGGGTAAACGTTCAAAACCCATGCAGACTATGATTCGTGCATGCTAAAAGAAACCAATTGGTGATGGTGGGGGGCAAATAAAACAATTGAACCACCAAGCTATCTTAATTTATAGGCAGTCTCTTTATGGGGAGTGTGTTGACCATCGACCTCTTTATGAAGGTTGGGACTGCAAAAAATAGTCTGATTAGAGAGTTGGACTTAATTGGAGGTTCTACTGGACAAACTGTACTAATCTTGAACATCGAATTATATTCATTGTAAATCAAACCACTGTCTTCCAGAGTCGATGTCTGCTAATGAATTAATGCATTTAAAAGAGTAAATAAAAATAATCTGATTGACATACATAGATAAATCAATAATTAATGCAATGCACAAATGAAACTACATTATCAACGCAAATTTCAGGAGGAAAGATATCGCAGCTTATGTGTCCAAATATTGGGATAAAATGCATATGATGATGTTTCAATATACTTATTCATTCAAATAACATCTATTATGTAATTACTCTAAATTGATTTTCTATCTTTTTTTGCCGTTTGTTTTATGAAAATGTGCCCAGAAATGGCTGCGCAATCACAGAAAATTCAAGAGCACTGTTTCGTTACATCAAACCACTATTGTTGGCTGCCTGTCTTATTATGACTTTATGTTAAATAATAAATCTCAAATATTAATATTTTCTGTACTTCTAATCATGGAAGGAGCACATATGAAGCTTACAATCAATCTTTTTTGTAGTTCAAGCGTTAATAAAATGGTGCCACGTAAAATTTGTTGACGCAAATCACCCTAAAAATGTCTTGTCCGTAGACCCCCATTAATTCATTATTGATAATATTTATAAAACAACAAATCATGATAACAAATACAGTAGCCTTTGGTGTAACTACAATATGAAAATGAATATCAAAATATATTAGAATGGCAAACATTTGTAGGTATAACTACGGAAATGTCTCGTCCGTAGACACATGTCCAGTGTGTAGACACATGTAGAATTGTTGTTTAGGTAACTATGTGACTTCTAGAAAGACGTTTAAGGCTGTTTGAATACTCATGAATATGTGTTGGCAGAATTAAATAATATTTGTGTTAGTATCACTGTAAATAATATTTCATAATTATCTTACTTCATCTTGGCAAGTGCTACTTTCAGAAATTTGAATTAGAACTTACACAATTACATGAACTACATCTGTTTCTTTCAGTCACTTATATTCTAAGAAGCTTAAGAAATATTATTATGAAAGAAAACATGAATAAAAAATATGATCAAGCTTAAAATACTCTTTCAGCAACATATAAATATATTTCTAGGTATTGTCATGATATTTTCATGCATTTTAAAAAGTGTTGTTACAGCCAATTTTGTAATGAACATGCAAACTGTACAAAGATTGTACGTGCCTGCGTAGGTAGGTGGGTGGTAACCACGTCATTCATTACTGATAACAAAAAGGTGCGAGGTTAGTGTACAAAAGTGCTATGAGACCTCAGTTCACAGGTAAAATCTTAAGCAATAAAAGACAGATTAAAATGTACTAAAACAAATTGATTATTATTTCACACTAAATACTGTGCTTGTAATTGATATTATGCGGTGAGTAATAAAATGTGCCATAGTGTGTGCTCATATAGATCACATCATGTGATTGTTATAAAGTCTGGGCAATATTTACAATGCATACAAGTGAAAAGTAAAACGAATAGACACTACTTGCTCAAGTGCTGAATAATCATTAAACCACAGAGATGTGTTGTAATCAATGAACTCTGATGTAAGTATCCGAACAGAGGTATCTTTACCGTAGGTTCTAGGGAGAATAAAAGTGTCCCTATTTGCGAGGTGTCTCTGTTAGTGAGGTGTCCTCTTGTCAATATTCTATTGTATTGTTTTGTGAATAAGTGATGTATCACCTTTAAGAATCTGTATTTGACCTCTGATACTTGTTGACTATCATCTCCAGGATGGACACCAGTGACCAGGCGTCTGACCGCCCCTGGTGGAGGGGACTCCACCTGACCCAGCCTGACCCAGGGGACGTCTGACTGCCCTGGTCAAGGGGACTCTGCATCTCACCTGGAAAAATACAAGCAGTAAGTGCAGTGTGAATTTTATATGTTTGTTGCATTCCTTATTGTCTCTATATTGATAGACGCTTTTGAGACAACGGGCATTAAGGGTTTAATGGATCAAATATTCTCTTTAACTGTAAACAATTCTCTTTTAGATATATTTGCAGACACTTTCCTTTCACTTTTCATATTGAGCATCAATTGAAAATGGCTGATTCGTTTTTTTTTATAGAATTTCCATAAAGTCAAAATCAACAATTTCAACAATATAAAAGGTTAAGGCAACACATTTTAGACAATTCTGTTTTTTTGTTTTTGTTTTTTTTGTAGATATTATTTTTAATGATTGCAATGTTTTTGCGCCTGATAATGTTATTCGCATAGCCAGGTATTAAAATTTGCATTAATTTGTTAATGAAAGTTCCAACTATATTATGTAATTACCTACAAAATAAGCTATACTCTGCAAAAGCTGATGGACAATGACTGGAGAAATCATGCAAAGCTAAATAAAGCACTTTAAGTATTTTTCCATTTCTTATGATAATAAAGCATTGCTGTAATTACATGGCTTATAAATGGGTTCATATTTTGTATTTGCCTTCTTCATAGCGCAAACTTCAATTATGTAAACAAACATGGATTGACTGTCCTGAACATAATGCAATCTTACATATACATGTCAATTCACTAAGTAAACTATCAAATAACTTATGTTGTGTAAGTATTTCAATATTTGATATATACTAGTTCAGTTATTCAAATGAAAATGAAATGAGCTAATACAAATGTTTTAATGCTTTATAGACAAGTACAATGGATATTTTATCTCCGTTATTTATATCTAGTGAGATCACGATTAGTTTTTATCAAAATATGAACCCATTCAAAGACTGAAGGAATCATGACAGATGTGGGTGGGAAAGGCTGCTGGCTGGAGTTGTACATGCTGTTACAATTAGGTTTACGAACTCTGCTTTCTAAGATTGCCAATTACTAATGGGAATGATTTACTTTAAATTGCACTTTTTCAATTATCTTACTACCGGATGCTTTCAGGAAGTCCTTAGTGCACAAGTACAGCTAGAACAGGCATGCAAAGAAAATGATGTTGGATTCGTGGCCCAGTGGCTCATGGATCACCCCGTTGATGACTTTGGGGTGGACTGGTCAGAACTGGTCAGTCTGGCACGTGACTGCGGCTACGACGACATTCTCCAATGTTTGGAGGAGAGTGGCAAAGTCACATCAGCAACACAGGTATGTAGACTGTACAAATATCAGCTTCATTCCGTAATAACAAAAATCTGTTCATAATTTTTACACTGCAATATGCTTGAAAATAAAGTCAGTCAATATTTCTCAACTTCAAAAATTACAAGTTGATGGCAAACAGCGTACACACTATAATAAATAACTAAATGTTGGTTTGTGTCATTGATATTTCAAGCGCTTCCATAAATCTGTTAATGTTGACCTATAAGTAACAGATGTAAATGTAGAGAAATCAATCGTTTAGATAAAAGATTTTAGGCATAAGCATATACAAAACACAAATATATATATATACCTTGTGTTTTGGAAGATTCTACGTAGACATTTCTATCTTACAGGGTCAGATATAATACTGAAAAATGAAGTTGTTTCGTCAAATAAAGGAATATCTCTCCTTCCACAAGAGCTTGAAGCTCGAGTAGACACTGAAGGACAGGGCCGCGATGTAAATGCCTCATTTGAAGCATCAAGATATACTGTGGATTCAGTAACTGACACTCTGCATTCATCCACTGACCGTGTGTCACATGCTGGGAAATCACATGACTCACCAGCAGACACTGAAGGAGAGACAAATGCTATAGATCCGCATTCTACAGCACAACTTGATCCTGCAACTTCATCCCGCAATGCATCAACACAGGCTGTAAACACATCACTTGAAGAAATATCAGGTGATCAGAAAAACATAACTCATAAAGCATCATCAGATGATGTGAAATTTTTCATTGAAGCAACTATATCCACTGAAGCACCATCAGTTGCCGGGAAATCATCCAATGAAGCAAATGCAGATGCTGAGAAATCATTCAGTGAAGTGCAGTCATATGATATGAAATCTTTCACCAAATTACTGCCTGATGCTGAGAACTCCTCAGCAGACAACGAGTCATATGTTGGTACATCATCAACAGAAGCAAAGTTAGAAGCTTGGATATCATCCACAAGTAGACCGTCAGATGGGAAAGATTCATCCGCCAAAGAACCATCTTTGATTATATTTATTGAGCCGCCACTGATTCCCATCTTAAGGTGGACATTTACTGAAGCCCAGGAACATGTCAACAATGGAAACAGGCACATCAACTCACCTTTCTCTAACGAGCAGGTCATCAGAGACGTCATGAAGGATGAGAAGTCTGGAGAAAACCCAGCAGAGGATGGACCAGTAGACCATCCCAACACGGTATGATAGCGGCCTTCTGTGACACCCACAAATATATTATTGTATGTGAGTAAAATCTGCAACTGAAAATGTAAGCATATATTTCTAGTTTTACAGTCATCAAATACCAGTCACTTCTAACACAACTAAATGACATAGATCTAAAACATTTCATAACACATGTATTTGACAGTGCAGCAAAGTATTTCTTGGAACTGCACAGTATCAGACTACTACAGTATTACACAGTAGCATAGGAAAACAAAATAATGAAATTTACCTTATTTTAAGATTGTCTTGGGAAATAAATAGTAGATATGAAAGAATTAAAAGCAAAAGCTTTTTGGTAACCGTAAGTTAAGGTAAAGAAACTATGAATGGCATAAATCATGACTTCTTAGCAAGACCCTTCAATTCAGGTAACTAGTACTAGTAAATTAAATCCGTGGCATGGACTTATTTTTGCTTATTTATTTTTTTTTTAAGTAGAAAAATATTAGTTTATATCAAGATTTGTTTGTTTTTTAGCAAGATTTTATTAAGATTTATGCTTGAAAATAAAGATATTTCATCGCTATGATTAAGATTTTCAACGCTGATCGGTTCACATCTCTCTACCAGTAGAGAAGTACCACTACACAACCCACACCTCCACAACCACACCCGTATGACCCACTAGTATTACCCCCACGACATAATGCAGTAAGGCTTTTTTACCTGGGCCCCTCATTTTTAAAATGGCCCTCTCTTTGAAGGTCAATGGGCCCGTAGGGCCCACTCCAATGCAAAGCTAGATTAAACACTGCTTCATATTACTGTTTCGTCTCAATTTTTCAGAGCTTTGCCACATTATGTCTCAGTTTTTTCTCATTTGTCTCATATTTAAAAATTGGGCGAGAACATTATGTCTCAATTTTGACGAAATTCCCACAGTGATAATTCTTTTGTCCAATCCTACTTTTTAAAAGGTTCGCACACCAAGACAAGCTGACTGCTGCGTGTGTAGAAAATGACGTTGAATTCGTCAGGCAATGGCTGGCAGATCACCCCTGATGATGTTCTGTGAGGTGGACTGGGCAGCACTGGTCAGTCTGGCACGTGACTGTGGCCATGAGGACAATCTCCAATGGTTGGAGGAGAGCGGCAAGGTCACATCAGCAACCAGGTGGAATGACATGTTGACCAGTACTTTGTCCTAACATGATTGTTTTGTTACTTGTACTTCTGTCATTGCTTGGGATCGTTCACAAATGACGTCACCTCATTTTTGGCCATTTTGACCCCCCCTTTGTTACCTTTCGTTGAATCTTTTTTATGCATCCCCTCCCTGATAAGTGACGTCATCTTTTTGCCTCACCCCTCCCCCAAGTACAACATGGTTTCTCGATGACATTTAAAATTGATTTTAACTGTGCTATAAACTACTGAAGATATCACCCAAATACATTTAGTATAAGGTTTAAATGACTTAGTATACCAAACTAGTATGTTAGTAACATAAACTTTATTCAAAAAAACTTGTATAACCCATTTAAAAATGATTTTTTTCAAAATTTACAAATGTTCATAAAAAAATTCATCACCTTTGTTGATTGTTATTTTGTTGTCCAACGTTCGGGATTTTCTCAATACATTGACACTTCACGCTTTGGAGTCCCCCTATCACAATAATATGAATAGGCATTGCCTAAAGACAATCCCAGACACATCTTGTAATTCATTGATTAGAAAAGACTAAACAGAATTTATATATGATTACATGAAGAAATACATATGTAACTAAACTTGCTGCTTATTTGACTTGTGGGGTTACATGAGTAGTAGTGAAATCTGCAACTGAAAATGTAAGCATATATTTCTAGTTTTACAGTCATCAAATACCAGTCACTTCTAACACAACAAATGACATAGATCTAAAACATTTCATAATGCATGTATTTGGCAGTGCAGCAAAGTATTTTTGGAACTGCACAGTATCAGAATACTACATTATTACACAGTAGTGTAAGAAAACAAAATAATGAAATTTACCTTATTTCACAATGGCTAACTCCGTAAAACCGTAGTTCCGCCTCTTCCCACCGGGCGGCGCTGCAATCGTCAGGGGGTAATATAAACGTTGCGCAATTCCCTTGATCATTGTACGGGAACCTACCAGAAAGTCCGACTTTTGAGGTGTATTTTCTGTAAGAAATACTCATCCATGTTATTCCAAACCGTTGTGAATCAATAACAAAGCCCTGAAGTATCTATGCATCTGAGCATTGTTTCTCAAATATTTGTTATAATTAGAATAATTTAATTTAAGTAACATACTTATCTGACCTGCCAGTGAGGCTTTTAGCTCACCTAGATCTAGGTATCAATATTACGTTTGACGTTTGAAAAAATATAGTACTTATAGACTTGTACATCTGATGTGAATTGAGTGTTTTATACATTAAATTGTAGCAAAATACGGACTTTATCAATGGAATATATTTGAAAGAGATGTATACATCAAGCATAACATACGCAGCGTATACAGTTAAAAGGGACAAGCAACATTTATGGATAATCTTGTCAAACACACTGACTGTCAAAATCGGCCGTGGCTTGACTTGACATAATGGACAAATGTTGGAAATACTTATTCCAAAATAAAATATATGCATACATTTAGGTAGTTTTGTGCCTTTGATTTTTACAAGCATGAAAAATTGGCACACAGTTAGGACATCAGTCTTTGCTCACAGTACTTTTTTGGATTTTTCTTGACGTTTTCAATCCATCACATTAAAAAATATCCTCATCAATGCTAATTTCCATACGGTTTCATCGATCTTTGGAAACTTCCATTTGATTCAGGTACTAATATGTTCAGATGAACTAGATGCATATAACAAAACTTAGTTGAATCTACAGTAATTTTGCATGAAAAAAGATTTAATTGGTTCAGTACATGTATCTTATAAAGCTATTTATAGCCATATTCAATAAAATGTTGGGTCATAGGTATTTAATTGTAAACTACAACCCCCCATCAAGTTCAGAGGGTGTTTATGTCAAATCTATCAAAAGAAGGATGCAAAAACATGTGAAACTGAATTTTATTTGGTTGGCTGAGACCTAATATAGTCAAACACCTAATTTTCAATACGCCGTAGTAACCAAACTATTCATTTACTTCATGTTTCAACCATTTTTTAAATATCTATCTTCTCCATAAACCGGAGAATGGGACTGAAAGAAGGCATATTTATTAAAACTGTAATTTTTAACCTTTTATAATTAGAATTAAGTTTAAATAAACCATTAATATCCTGTTTTTGAAATAATTTGATTTAGTTATATCCATATTAATCTATATCGCATTATTGACGTTGGAAATTCCATTTTGAAAACTGGCCGGCATTTTAATATCAAAGGTCAAAATTGGACAATGTCTGGAATTATATCAAATGTTGTTGGTCTTATAGGTGATGCTTTAGCATTGTGCCAAATTGCGGTTGTATCACCAAAGGCACATTTGACTTTCACATATCTGCTGGCTCTAATTTTGACAAAGATAGTTGCCTTAAATACAATTCCAAATAAAATGTGAGTATCATATGAAAACTAAACTAAAGAAGTATGCGAACAGTTCTGTGTGTGTCACAAAACACAATTATGAACATAGAGCACATTAATACCATCTTCAAAATGACTAATATACACGAATGTTGAGGCGCTGTTTTGAAACTTTACCCCTGACGACTCAGCGCCGCCCGGCAACAGAACAAAAACGTCGCTGTAACGGGTGTCAGAGACTGCCATTTTCTTGGATAATAAATAGTAAATATGAACGAATTAAAAGAAAAAGGCTTATTGGTAACCATAAGTTAAGGTAAAGAAACTACGAATGGCGTAATCATGACTTCTTAGGAAACCCTTCAATTCAGGTAACTAGTACCAGTAAATTAAATCTCTGGCATGGACCATAGCATGGTCCATGCTTTAACAGCAAGCCCAGCAACAAGGATATTTAAAGAAAAAAAATATGGCCTCCAAAATCTCAAAAATACTGTGATGAATAGAAGAGGCTCATTAAAGGAACTGCCATTTATCAGTCTTGTAAATCTGCGACTGTATCATATCCAGTTTCTCCAAATATATTAACAGGGCTTAAAATGCCCGGGGTCTGCCAGAGCTCAGCCGGGCATGTAGTTATGGTCACATGCCCGACTGGGCACCCAGAAATTTCTGGCAATATTTCATAATTAGTATGATAAATCAATGACTTGTTTTAAGTTTTAAGTCCAAAATTAATACAAAATATTTAATTCTACTATTTGCAATCCCTAAATTATTACACAAAGGATACATTTGTGTGCATAGATTGTAGAGTTGGACTTGTGACCAGAAGGTCGTGGGTTCGATTCGGCCGGGCTGGATGGTAAGTGTTGAGCAAACTTACCTCTAACAGGTTGCACACTGCCTCGTGGTATTATTAAAAACAGGTATTTGTTACAGCAGCAATGCCGTATGCAGCAGAACAACTATTTGACAAAAGCGCACACTATGATTTACATTTACATTTACATTTTTAAATGGTCTTATGTATATATGTAGATGCTTCACATAGAAATTATGGGATTTTATTATTTTTAAATGTTTATTGTATACAAAGAATGATGTATCTTTGTGATTGAGATGCTTTGAAAATGGTGTATTGACAGTTTGTGAAATTGTTCTTGACAATGATATTTATGTGAATATTTTACAGAGTTTATATTTGAATCGTCATTCTTAAAACAAATAATTTGCTGTTTACCTTCAGAATTTGCTATGGCTAGTATTTTAAACCCTTTTGTGTAATCATAATGTCTAAACAGAAGTCTTTTTGTTTTGTTCATCGCGGTCTAAAAGACAGAAGCCCTTTTATTTTAATTCATGGCTCTGGTTTACATGAACAAAATACAAAGTCATCAAATCGGTGTTTGACTTTTTAACGCCCACTTTTTCCAGGTAAGCTGCATATAGTCAATTTGCCCCATTATGAGGATCGCTTTGAGAGTCCCCAGTCATATCCCTCTCAGTAATTCCAGTTCAAGTCCCATGTTGTCATAACATGAAAAAAAAACCGATGTATTTGATCAGTGCAGCTTCAAAAGCATTTGAACTTGTCCAACTGCACATTGCAGATCTGTCTATCATAAGTACATGTAGTTGGTTGCCATGTCTCACTAGCATGGAGCCACTCCGTACCTTACTTATAAGTCATTGTGTAAAAAACCTGCAGATTCCCAAAAATGAAAACCAAAACATTTTATCAAAGGAAACAAAAGCATTTGATGTCCAACATTTGTATGTATGATAGAGGCCCAGTAAAGCAAGGCTAAGACATATAAAACTTACTAACCGTTTTCGAGCGACACCCACTATAAAGTTAACGTTTCTTTAAGCCCTGTTATATAATAGATTTTACAATTGTGTAGATCTGCAATTATAATACCGTGTGCATTCTCATTGTAGCTCGTGTACAAAAAGCATGGAATTCACGTTCATTGTTCTCTAGTCTTGACATAGTTGTTTTATGTTAGTGTCACACAGGATTGTCACCCAAAATGTATTGACATTTAAAATTTGAATTTCTTGCCTGTCGCCGCCAATCTGTCAAGCATTTCGATCTTTATGTACTGGTCACCCCAGTTCTGTGGCAATACACATATATGTGCCACAAAAAAATACATAAAGTAACCGGTGTCTGCAGCCAATCAGAGCAAAGCTCATTTGCATACATGCCTTGAAAAATCATTGCACACATTCATGACCAAAAGAGGGCACCACTAGCTGATATAAGCTTGCCACCATTTCGACCAATCAGGCATCTGGGATTCCTTTGTTTACAAGTAGCACATTGTTCAAAGATGGCAGATTGAAAATAGCAGCTAGTTGTTTGTATTTTCATCAAAGACACTTCATGGGTGTTAATATTAATGTGATCTATCCATAACCATAATAGTAGTAGTACTAGTACTAGGTCAGTTTGGTTTGAATAATTATGTGCCAGGTTATGAAACTAAGTAGATCAACTGTTTTCCATTTATAAATAGAACTGAGGTGTTACTGAAATTATATAGATACCTATAGGAACCAGTCATTTTTTGTCTTTGGCAAGACTTTTGCTCTTATCGCAAGAGCTTCGTCGGGCCTAATGAAATGATCCTCTCACTGGGTCACATGACCACCACGGATTTGGCGATCATGTGACAGCAGAGCTGTGTACACGGGGGGCAGGTCATAGCCGGTGTCGCGGTTCATCCGGGTCGGCGCGCTCGGATTTCGATGGCCTCACGGATCTTCCTGCGCAGCTCCATTTCCTCGCGTGCTACTACTTTAAAGTCACTGGGGCTGATCATGTGTCCTGTATCTTTGATATGGTCCCCAATTGCTGTAGGAACACATTTCGGGTTTTAAGTGTTCCTTGACTCTGGTGTTCAGGGTCCTGCCTGTCTCACCAACATACGTCTCCTGACACTGAGGGCAGTTGACCTCATAGATGATGCCACACTAGGCACTGTCTGGACTTGTCCTTGGGAGAAGGTAGCATTGACTTGATGTTGTTGACCGGCTTGTGGTATGTATTGATCCCATATTCCCGGAAAATGTTACTCAGTTTTTCGGAGAGTTCTCTCAGGTAAGGAAGGCACACTGGAATCTTCCTCGTTGCTTCTTTGGAGACGTCGTCTGTGGGCATCTTTTCTTTGGGCTTGGGTAATTTGAAGATCCATGGTTGATATCCATTATCCTGGAGCACTGCTTTTACATGGTCTCTCTCTCTGGCCTGGTCCTCCTGAGTAGTCACTAGGTTATCAGCACGGTGGAGCAAGGTGCGCATAACTGATCGCTTGTGGTCCAGATGGTGATTGGAATTAAAATTTAAGTATTGATCAGTGTGGGTAGCTTTACGGTATACCTCGACCGATGTTGTGGCGTCATCACTAATTTTGATGCACGTGTCAAGGAATCTTGAAATCCACTTCTGGCTCATTCGTGAACTTGATGTTCGGGTCAATGCTGTTGATGTGTTCTGTGAACCCCTCGATAAAGTATTCATGCATCAAGACGAACGTATCATCCACATACCACACCATACATTGGGGCTGTTTCGAGAGCTCTGGTTTCAAACTCCTCCATGTATAGGTTCACCACAATGGGTGAGACTGGGGATCCCATGGCCGCTCTGTGGGTTTGCTTGTAAAATTGTCCTTTGTACACGAAATATGTGGTGTTCAGGCAGAAATCCAAGAGTTGTAGAATCTGTGGGGGTTTAAGGATGGTCCTTTGAGAGGATCATTTCATTAGGCCCAACAAAGCTCTTTGTGATAAGAGCGAAAGTCTTGCCAAAGACAAAAATGACTGGTTCCTATAATATACTAAATACACCACCATATACAAATATTAAGAGCTATTCAGAAATATGAAAACATTAAAAGTATCACTTTTGATTAAAAATACAACAATATTAAAACTTGTACCATTTTCTTCATAAAGGATTATCAATTATGCATTAATATATTATATTACAATAAAAAAACACTAATAGGTTAGACATAACTTTATACTGTGCCATACTGCACCCATTATCCATATCAGAGCACTAATTTCCCTTACTTCTATTATACATCTAATTCAAATTTAAATCTAATTCTAATTCTTCTAAAATGTCTGTAAACCCCACCCTTCTTATTGCTGGTTTATAGTGATCTAATTTAGAGTTCATTACTACATCTGCCCCTCATCCCAAGTATTTCAACACCCTCCCGGACTTGTCTCTCTAATGGTTTTGCAAAATTTAACTATTTTAAATCCGAATTTGA
>JAGTTF010005559.1:24062-34733 GCA_019095985.1 Streblospio benedicti
TTAAGTTGATGTTCATGAAATTTCTCTCTAAGCTCATAGCATTCACACAGAATTTGAAATGGTAAGACGGATTAAATTTCCATCATTTTAAATACTTTTAGATTGTTGCAGTTATTTTACTGTGTGCATTCTGAGTATCAGATGTCAAGCAAATTGACCTCTGACCTCTGTTATGCTTGAGAGTGGATTAACATTATCACTTTATGTGACCTGTTTGAATGCTGCAACCTGATTGGTTGCATAGTTATGTGTCAGAGGTCTGTTGACATATGATATACAGAGTGACCTTGTGTGGTGATTGTATTGCTATTTGCTTACTTCAAGTGATGCTTGACACTCTTTTTGTTAATTGAGAATATGAGTTCTCCACTAAATGTCATGTTAACAACGCAGAACATTTTAGATGTGATTTTGTGCAACTTAAGTGCTCATATATAACAATGTGATGAGACATGGTCAAAAATAAAAATTTGAAATTTTTCATTGTAAAGATGTTATATAAGTTATCTGGAATTGAAAGTGTAAAAATTGAATTTCCTTTATTTTGTAACTTCATATCAATGTTAGAAAAATCATGAAATATTTTGCTAAGGACATATAGCACGAAGAGTATATTATATGTTACATATTTTGAATTTGTTGTAATGTAAGAGTTGTACTACTTTGTTTTAATAATGATTATCTGCATATCATATATGGTTTGGAAACTAATTGATAATTCAAATAACTTTTAAATTGTTGATGTGTTTATGAGCTTTTAGTGTGAATTTACACATTCCTAATGTTGATAAGTTTTATGAAATCATAATTTTTTTATTCACTTATTATAATTCATGGCCTGGTAGATATGAGCAGAGTAAATTATTTATTATAGATTAATGTATCAATGATAAAGAAACATGTTACATAAACATAGTTGTTTGAGAATTATGATAACATAAAATGCATGAAATTGGATTCCAATTGTACACAAATTTAACTGTAGGATTGCAAAAATAAAAGTTTGGTTCGAAAATACACGTGTTTGTACTTTCAATAAAATGGTAACAATAACCCAAATCACAAATGTACACAACACCAGAACTGTACACAGCTGTTTGTTTTATTTGTTTAGCTATTGCTGCTGACTTGTGATTCTGTAGCAGTTAGATGTTAATAAGGTGCAGGTCAGATTAGTGAAGTGGCTCTGGGTGCTAATGTGAGTGGTACATATTGTTGTGTGACTACAACAAGACTGAATTACTGTCAAAAAGTGGCCAGGTTACGTTGACATCATGCTCCAGTGGCACACACACCAAGGAGCCTGCTAAAGTCTGTGTACGAATATGTAAATGGATAACAACAATAGCAAACAAGTGAGTTTATTTCATATAGATAGGTGTAAAGTCAACTATACACTGCAAAACTAATAATGTACTATGTACTACAAAACAATGGGGGGCTTATTAAATTTTGCTTTTGAAAATATTAGCTGAGCTGTGTGCTGTGCAATAAGGTTTTGCTGTTTTCCTGTAATGCACACTTTTCCTTATCCAGTTTAAACACGTCGAGAAAAAGGAAAGGCCACATTGGCATTGGGTACAACACGTGGAGGGAGAAAAAGGTCACACGTATAGTCACACATGAGGGAGCTGGGGAGGGTGGTGGTAGCAGAAAGGGTGTGTATGTTCATGTTATTGGGGGGGGGGGGATAAGATATGGTATTTGGTGAGGAAGGTAGGGGAAGGGAGGAGCATCTAATCTGTTACCGATTTAATCCATTTCAACCAGAGCAGCAGCAGGAAAGGGGTGATGGAGATGCATTAGTTCTAGACCTGTTTAGATGGAGATGGGGTAGAAAGGGTTCGGAAGAAAAGATGTGGTGGCGGCAGCGGCAGAAGGAAGGGTAGGGATGAGTGGTACATTTAATGTGCTCCGCACGTGTTTACCAGTGGTAGCAGTAGCAAGGAGGAGTGATATTAGAGAGATCAATCATTGCCATATACTAAATACATGCAGTGTGTATATGACTGTGACATATGGCGATGGGAGGACGGTGATGGAGGTGTATTTAATCTGTCACAGACCTGTATACTGACGGGAGCTGGTGTGAGGGATGTGGGACATGGGAAAGGATTGGGAGGGAGAAGCATTTAATGTGTTAAGGATTTCATCTGTTTCAACCCAAGCAACGCCAGCCAGTCTATATAGAGGAAGAATCGATTTTTTTGGTCTCAAAGTGTACACACTCAAAAAAAGGAAAAGATCATAAATAACGACACCCGGGGGTCGTACATTTTTTGGGGCTTGAAGAAAAAGTTAACCTACCCCCCCCCCATCAACATTTTAAAAAGTTGAGCAACCCCCCCCCCAACCCGCTAAAGAAAAAGTCCTCTATATAGTCATTGCAATGCTAAAAGAAAATAGTTGAAAGAAATATACCGTAACGTTATAAAAAAGTTCAGCGACCCCCCCAAAAAAAAGGAATCAGAAAAGTTGGACGACCCCCCCACACCTTTTTGGACGACCCCCCCCCCCCAGTATCATTATTTATGATCGTTCCCTTATGTATGTATAATCAGGACAACTTAGTGGTCGTATATGTCTACATTTCAAACCAAATCAATTATAATAAAATAATTTTAAATCATTTTCATTATTCTGTTTCTACAGCACACATACGTAAAACGTACGTATGACGGTAAACGTCTGTGTAAGTCAAACGTACATTTGCACGTCACAAGGTGGGGGGGGGGCATTTAATTTGTTCCACACCTGCTTTCCTGGGCTAGCTGGGGGTGGGGGTGGGTGGATACAAGGGGGATTAACTCATTGTCATATTCTGTATACATGGATGTGAAGTATGACGATGGAAGGGAGGTGATGGAGGTGTATTTAATCTGTTCCGGACCAGCTTGTGGGAGGGATGAAGGACAGGGAGGGAGGATCATTTAATGTACTCAGGATCGTATATGTTCCAACCCGAGCAGTGCCGGGTGGACAGCTAGTTACATCATAAAATGGGTTTCACGTCAAGTGGTCTCAATCTAGAGGTGGTCTCTTTTATAGAAGTTCTTGTTGGTGTACTTATGAAGGGCTGTGACTGTGACAAGTGCTATTATCATAGAGGTGTTCTCAACATAGAGGTGTCCTTAATTGGAGTTTTGAAAGCACCAACAAGATGCA
Organism: Streblospio benedicti; assembly: GCA_019095985.1. NCBI lineage: Eukaryota > Metazoa > Annelida > Polychaeta > Spionida > Spionidae > Streblospio > Streblospio benedicti. The sequence goes on from JAGTTF010005559.1 coordinate 27,228, forward strand.
TAATCGTAAAACCTTTAACGATTTAGAAGTGTTCATACAACTGTAAACCCCATCGTCATATGTCATATACAGCCATGATTCATCCCCCTTGATATTTGCGGAACTTGCTCTCAACATCCCACCAATCACAAGCCCCACTGCCGAAATGTTCAGCGGCCTTAAGTTCAATGATAGTAACCAGATATTGATTTTTGCAAAATAAAATCTTTACTTCTACAGTAATCCCTCTGTCCAACCCACGGCTAGTTACGATGCATGGACGTGTACAGACGGTGTAACGTGAAAGTATAAAGCCAAGAGACCGACGAGGGCTAATCTCATGCCACGACCATGCCATGTAAATGTAATGAATCCATATACCATAATGGGTGTGGTCAAGGGGGGTGGGGGGGGGGGTTAGAAGGGGTCTAGAAATCTCATATCCCTATTTTTGGCCCTTTTTTCCCGTATCCCTATTTTTGGCCCTTTTTCCGTATCCCTCTTTGTTTCGCTCTTTCTTTCTCCTTAATCCCCCTTTATCCCTGGAGATCCGTTTTCTCTCTTTTCCCTTATTTTCTGTTTTTAAAAGGGGAACAAGGCACAAGCTTTGACAGAGAATTAATGTTAAGTTTTAAGCCAGTCCGTTTCAGTGATCTTACAAACAGCAACATGTTTAGTTCCAATTGTGAACAGTGAACTAAAACCCGCTTTTCACTATAGCGATTTCCACCTACGTAGCTCTACGTGCACTGGCAAACTGGCAAATTCGTCACGAAATTTTGAACATGCTCAAAAATTTTGAACGAACATTCTGTTTGGTTAAAGTTTGCTTCAAATAGTTATGCTGCGTTGCACGGGTTCGCTCATGATCGCTCATATATGTAACACACTTCGTTTTCCTCAGCAACTTGTCGTACGTTCAATGCCGCCTGACTGTGGCCTTCATCACTCCAAACTTCTATTCTCCTCACATTTTCCTCGCCATCCTGCTTGCTGACAATATCAGTCTAGAATTTTGAAGGAAAATATGCAAGCTTGATGCTGTAACCTGAATGGGATGTCGGGTGTGTGTTACTTGTACCACTTGCAGTTATGGGTCAGCTATGCCTGCCAGGTTGTGTTGGCTTGGGCACCAGTATTCTCGCTGCTAGCTATCTAGCTGGTTTCCTGCGATCTCTCAAAAGAGAATTCATCTCTATGTGCAGCTCCCTAAGCGTAATCACAAATTGATATTCCCCATAAACGTCAGGCCAGGTCCACTGAAATTGCTTACACTGTGTATCACAAATCTAGGATTGATTCTCTGTTCAAGAACAGGAACAGACTTTGACATATAACAAAGGCAACTAAGTGATTTTTACTGGAATTGTTTTATTGTGTTGACAGCTGACATGGTACTTTGCCGGAGGTCCCGTGGGGGTCTGGGCGACTGTCGTTCCTGAGAGCTTGGACTTCTAGAGGTTTTCGTCTAACATTTGTCCTGGGTCAAATATCAGTTGTCTTTTGGATCGCGCCTCTGATGTTCTCTTCATGCTGCCCATCTCGCGGCATGTCCATTCCCGAAACGCCCTCTGAAATAACAAGTCCCTTAGTGGCCGCCCATGCCCCATCGCAGTCACCGCGCAGTCACCATCGTCTGGTCGACGGCCACCCCATCTATGTCCCAAACCTGCTACTCACCTATGATGGTGCTCTTGATGCTTGATCTTGTAACCCTTGTCAAGGGCGTCTTTACTCCGGTGTGGGACATCATGACTGGACAATTTGCACACTGCATCTGCCCCCTGAGATCCTGGTCATGGCACCAAAACTGTAAATAAAGTGAGTTCTGTATTGCCTCTGAACTGGAACACCCCTGATAACTCGTGTGGATGGAAACTGGTCAGGAAGCTCCGCTGATGATCTGAGACGGATCCAAATCTCCCAGCCTAGGGCCCTTTGGAATCTATCCCGTGATCCCCATTAGCTGTGTACATGTTGTACGCTAGACCCTGCGGGTCTAGTACCCGGATGGACGCAACCAACGTGATCAGAACCCTCGTTCGCTTCTCATTGTGTATTAAGTTTACCCTGAACAGCCGACTGCCGACCGGACAGTCGAAGTGTGATTGGTGACACCCCTGTCACGAAGGGCCTCCAACCGGTGGACTTTTGTTTCAGGCGTCCCCCTACGCAGTGCAACATGGAACCAGGTTCACGTTGAGAGAGGTAACCACTGTAGGTAACAGTTAAGAAAGGACTATTCCCAAGGGAATAGGTTGCCATCCCTATTGCTTCCAACAAGCGATAAAGGAGAACTGCTGCTATTCGGCTCAAAACCAGTACAAGAGAGTACTGGGTCCCTATTCGGCTCAAAACCAGTTGACTGGATAAAAATATCAAAAATTGAGAGTACTGGGACCATCTTGGTACAGTCAAAATTAACATTGACTGAATTTTTCATTGTATTTGTATGGTCAAAACCAGTCCAAAACCAAATCCATTCCCGCAACCTTTAAAGTATTATACATTTTTAAAAAAAGTGGCCATAATAAGGAACAACAACAAGCTCAACAAGATGTGTGTAATAGGGGAAACTAAACCTAGTCCAGTAACTTATAAGACCTAATGTTATACTATGCGAGAATGCTACAATTCCCGTGCACTAGAGACTTACACAAAACTCATTTTGTTACACAATGATATTTTATTTGGATATACTTTGTCTGCATACAGCTTACTCTGTGATTTGATGTTAAAATAGTATTCTGAGGAGCATTTTGTGTACCCCCAGATGCAGGTGGCTTTTCCTGTATTTCAAAGTAGAATTTACCTTCATCAGTCCGTGTCAAAATAACTCCTAAAAATACGCATTAAATCCTCTGTAACAAAACTAAGTTAATAAGTAAGTCATCCAGGGTACAGGAATTGTAGCATTCCTGTAAGTTTAAAGTAAGCAATATTAAGTTGCACTGGATTAGGTTCAGTTCCCCTCTGTTACACACAGCTTGTAGAGTTTTTCATTTCAATATAAAGGCCGCTGTAGGATCGGGGAACCAGTACACTTAAGTACTGGGTTTCCCATTAGGACAGCACTTCTACCTTAGACACTGGTCAGGCAGTAGGGCTGGCAACCTATTCCCTTTGGGGAATAGACGCTCAACACACATCTTCCTCTGGGGACTTACCTCAGTGCAGATTTTGATGTGCCATTGTGTGACCCTTCAGTTAATAACCACTGTGGGTTGCACTCGATGGTCTTTCAGGTGTTGTACGCTGTTAGTCTCCCCCGTCAAGTGACTCACCCAGCCGTGTATACGTGTGTATGCAGTTGGGCCGAGTCTCCAACAACGTCAAGAGGCTCACCCCTTAATTGGGAGCAGAGGGCTTTCACACCACTGCTCTCGGATGGGGTCATGTCTCAAGCAGTGTCCCCCTTATTTCGAGCAGGGTATTATATGGAGTCCCTCGGAGAGCCTGTGACGTGGTGCGTGTCAGCATTAATGTGAAGTCCTTGTACAGATCAATACAAGGCCTTTCCAGGCCTACCAAACCATATGGTCATAGGCCGGCCGTCCAACGTCGTATTGGGCGTGGGGATGCATGCAGAACCAGTTCAGCAACACAACGAGGAGTGATGTAGGGGTTGGTGACAAGCCCTAGTCAGGTATGAGTATCGTGAGTCCACCCAATGAGCCGCGTGGCCGTGTGCACGAACATAACCGTTCTCCCGCAAGGGGTCTGGAAGTGTCTGATTTAATTTGTTCACACCTCTTGTTTTTTCCGTGTTTTTGGCTTATACATTATCTAAATAAAATAGCATGTGATACCAAGATTCAAACCAATAATTCGTGTTTTATTACAAAAATGCATTTTATGAAATTGTTTGTATTTTGGTTTCGTGTTGTTCGTGAGGCAGGTAACGGTCGCCACCCTCATCACTTCTGCACAGTGGTTGTGTGAATCAGTGTGTGGGGAGGGGGGGGGGGTGCGGAGGGCTTATAAGGGTTGCCAATCTCCCATCTCCCATTTTGTTTGCTTCGTTCTCCCATCTCCCAACATTTTTCTTGCCTCTCTCACATCTCCCAATTATTTCAACCATCTCCCACTTTTAATGCTATTTGTCACACCGTCGCAGATTCAATACATACATTGCTATATTGACTTTTGCTGTCCTACAAAAATATCAATCATGAAGTAGACAGACGAAAATTACACAGCATCATTTAATCATTACTATGGCAAGATCAATCTTGATTACCTGCTCCTTCCCCTCTTCTCGGAGATATGGCACCCGTTCGAAAGAAAATGACAGTTACAACATTCACTTTGTTTAAATCAACACAATCCATTGCTTTTTAGTTTCCCAATTGCTGATGAGGTGGTTGCCACATCCTTGTAGGCCGCCTTCTTGGTGACACACGGCCTTCTTGGCCTCTTGAGAGCAGGAGACGCTCTTCTTCTGAGCCTTCCTTTCTTGCTTCTTTGTGGCTCTCCTCTTCTGGCCCCTTCCACGCTTGGGAGGCATGTTATCCCTTCACAATCACTACACTTTCTCACTTAAAATGTGCAATTTTTTTCTATAGTAATAAATCTTTTAAATGTCTATGACTTTATATTGAAATGTTCAAATAAACTTAAACTTTAAAAATTATGAAACGACTACCGTGTTTTAAAACAATAAACTTTCCAACGCACAGCAAGTGTATTGTCCAAAATCCAACGAGCAAAGAGACCGGTTCAAATCACTCCGGCCGTTATATAGCGCCTGGCAACCAAACCGGCCGGAACCAGTTTAGACAACGGCCGGAGGCGCTTTCACTCCGCCTTAAACCGGTTTAGACTCCGGTTGCATCATCCCGTCACCGGGCGCTATGTAATTTAACTGTTCTCGATCATTCCGGCCGGAGGATTTTCACAACGGGCCAGGAGTATTTACGACGGGCCCGGGTGATTTTATGACGGCCCGATTCAAAAAGTTGCTGTTGAACCGGGGTTTGGCGAGATTCCGACAGCCTTCCCGTTGGCTCCGGTGCTAATAACCGGAGGATTTTGACGACGGGCCCGGAGGATTTAGGGGTCCGTTTCTTGCTAATGTTTACAAACAAACACTGCCACATTCGGTACATAGCAGCCCGGAATCAGCATATTCCGGCACCCCCCTAAAAAATGTTGAAACCGTCCGGAGTCTTCCAGATTCGGCTTAGTCTAATGGGGGTTAGGACAGCACTTCTACCTTAGACACTGGTCAGGCAGTAGGACTGGCAACCTATTCCCTTTGGGGAATAGACGCTCAACACACATCTTCCTCTGGGGACTTACCTCAGTGCAGATTTTTATGTGCCATTGTGTGACCCTTCAGTTAATAACCACTGTGGGTTGCACTCAATGGTCTTTCAGGCATTGTACGCTGTTAGTCTCCCCCGTCAACAGACTCTCCCAGCAGTGTATACGTGTGTATGCGGTTGGGCCGGATTTCCAACGAAGTCAAGAGGCTCACCCCTTAATTGGGAGCAGAGGGCTTTCACACCACTGCTCTCGGATGGGGTCATGTCTCAAGCAGTGTCCCCCTTATTTCGAGCAGGGTATTATATGGAGTCCCTCGGAGCGCCTGTGACGTAGTGCGTGTCAGCATTAATGCGAAGTCCTTGTACAGATCAAGGCCCTTCGTGAAACCTTATGGTCATAGGCCGGCCGTCCAACGTAGTTTTGGGCGTGGGGAGCATGCACACAGAACCAGTTCAACAACACAACGAGGAGTACGTGGAGGTTGGTGACAAGCCCTAGTCAGGTGAGGTGACCCGTCCACCCGGTGACCGTTCTCCCATAAGGGGTCTGGAAGTGTCTGATTTAATTTGTTCACACCTCTTGTTTTTGTGTTTTTGGCATACATTATCTAAATAAAATAGCATGTGATACTAAGATTCAAACAAATAATTCGTGTTTTATTACAAAAATGTTTTTTATGAAATTGTTTGTATTTTGGTTTTGTGTTGTTCGTGAGGCGGGGCCTGTTTAGGTCGCCACCCTCCTCACTTCTGCACAGTGGTTGTGTGAAACAGTGTGTGTGTGTGGGTGTGGGGGGGGAGGAGGGCTTATAAGGGGTTGCCAATCTCCCATCTCCCATTTGTTTGTTCTCCCATCTCCCAAATTTTTTCTTGCCTCTCTCCCATCTCCCAATCATTTCAAGTATTTCCCACTTTTAATGTTATTTGTCACACCGTCGCAGATACAATACACACAATGCTATATTGACTTTTGCTGTCATACAAAAAATATCAACCATGCAGTAGACAGACAAAAATTACACCGCATCATTTAATCATTACTATGGCAAGATCAATCTTGATTGCCTGCTCCATCCCCTTTTCTTGGAGACATGGCACCCTTTTGAAAGAAAATGACAGTTACAATATTCACTTTGTTTAAATCGACACCATCCATTGCTTTTATTAAGCTGTTGTCTTGAACATTAACGTGCAGAGCACAACTCAATTTGAATAATCTTATATTCTGAAGGATGGTGCCTTTTTAAAAGCCGGAAGTCTGAGATCTGGTGGTCGGATGTCAGAGTGGATGATGCTGTCAATGAGAAGAGAGCTCGATTCAAAACTTTCAAGGCCCTGATCAAAGTTGGCAAGTCAGATGAAGCCAATATAGATATACTGAAGCAAAGCATAAGACATAATGGGTTGTTTGGGGTGTTAAGTTGGAAGCTGAGAAAGAAGTGTTCGGAGACATCTCTGCTTATGATATTAGTTTCTTATCACTATTCTCCCATTTTTTTTCAGGTCAAACTTCCATCTCCCAAAGTCTTATACCCCCCCCAAACGTAGAGATTAAGACGCACTGCAGTCGATTTACACACGTGGCAGGACATGGGGTTAAATCAAAACGGTGTTTGTTAGACGTGTTAAAAATGTTAAACTACACAACCATGGACGGCACACGTGATAAAGCCAGCAGCACACGGGAACCACAAGAGGCAATCCGTGCCCCAGCAGACCAAAATAAAAATGCACCAGTGTATGCCAAACGACACTATCGGCAGCTGTTACGTCTCCATTTGTATACTCTTCAGAAACGGCGAATGCCTTTGCAGCGCAAATACATAAAACACGTGAATTTATGTGCATGCATGACACTTCAAAAGATTGCAAACACTTAATGCTTAATCTACATTCGTTTCGAGTTTAGAGGTGAAGTTTACAACACTGTACATGTATTTATTGCATCACACTGTTATAAAAATCGTAAGAGAACGATTGAAACCGTTCATAAATCTCCCATTTATAAAGACGTTTTGTGGGTTATATATATTTTTAATCTTACACGTGGATGGACGTGGCTATCCACAATGGATTGCTGTAGACAGTTACATAACAAACAAAGCACGTCCAACCAAAATTACCATTGACGAACATATATAACGGTTTTTATAGCTTTTTAGACGTGGTTTAGGCAGCAAATGGTGTGTGACCGCCGCTTGACCAGCGTGTTTTAAGTTACAAACAAAACTAAACAACCCTCATATCTGTTATTAAATGT
>JAGTTF010005561.1:0-22006 GCA_019095985.1 Streblospio benedicti
GAAATATGTATCACAGTCTATAAATGTGCATATTATTGATTGAATATTAAATGAAGTTCTAAACTAGCTCTACATGCTTTGACAATCGTATATTTTATTATGCATTGTAGGCAGGCTTGAAAAGTAGATTATTTTTTAGTACTACATACATTTGCATAATGAGGGCTGGTAGATTTCAATGAATGCTTTTACTAGTTTAAAATCTTTTATTATTGTGACATATGTTACATTTGACTACATAATATAATATAATATAATTTTATAATAAAGTAGCACCCGGCCCATTGGGCCTATTTGTCACATTTATTTTTTTATTTATACAATTGGAGAAATACAAATAATAAAATTTAATAAATACAGTATATATAGTTTTTCAAGGTTGTTATACATTTTTAGAAAGGGCTGTATCCATAGATTATGAAAATCAATTTCTTGTGTGCGGCTGTTGGTGGAAAAAAGCGTACTGCTTGATTGAAAATGGGTACCTAAGAAAAATTCTACTTATTAAAAAATAAGCTATATCTCAGAAAAAGGTGTAATGCATGTTATAGAAAGCAGTGATGTTTATTTTATAACATTTGCTACTTGCCTATGGGTGTCTAGAACAAAACCAATATAAAATTCATTCTGAAATGTCTGTTTAAACTAATAATTAATTAATTTTTTCGGGGAGCCATCTCACGGAATTTGAGATACAGTAAAACTTTGTTGTAAAAGTTTTTTCTATGATTGCACAGTACATGTAAAGTATCATATGTGATATGTATCTGATGGGACAATCATCTAGAATTCATATAAATCCGATATGAACCCTCTCGCTTTCTTAATAAAAATGTTATGGTACATTTACTGACCCCTACCCCCATAGCATTTCCAGTGACCTTTATACGGAGTCTGTAAATATGAGTACTGATATGTTGATAAAACATGATAGGTGATTTTGATTTTTATTATACATATCATGGAATATACTGATGTGATACTCTAGCTATATTGGAGTGCATTTGTTTTTAACATTTTTTCAATATTCATGATCGCCATTATGTAAAAATACATTCTCGCTAATAACATTTTGATTGTTAATGATACAACTGTGATTTTGGTGCCTAACTATATGTTTTGGGGGTCATAGAATCTAAATTCAGCAATAAAAGTCACATTGATCAAATAGACATAGGAAAATCCAAGATGGCCGCCACAGAGATGGGTGAATTCTGTGATTGCCTTGAACTGTTTAACTGTTAATGGCATAAATATTCTTTGTTGTCCAACAACATGTTTTTGGAGTCATAGAATCGGAACCAGCTAACTAACAAAAGGCAAATTGACTACATAGATATAGGCAAATCCAAGATGGCTGCCACTGAGATGGGTGAATTCTGCAATGTCCAAAATGGCCGCCAAAACCATAAAATGGCCGCATCTCCATCAATAAAGGTCCTAGGAATGTGATTTAGGTGTCTATTGTATGGGGTAAGACTACAAGTAATTTAGATTTGTATCTTAGATAAAGGTAATATGACACCCAACATCAATTATTAGAAAAATATTGATAACAATCATCAAAATAATGTTAAAAGTTACATATTTTACACATAAGTAAAAAACATCACACAGTGATCACAACTTAGTGATCATTCAACCACCTCATGATACACACATTTGAGAGATTTTTTAATGTATTCAAATCGCTCCCTCATCAGTTTCTGAATCATCGACATCATCATCATCACTATCATCTTCTGATAGATTAGTATTGGGATTGTTTCAATCACAATTGCAGAATTTTAATATATACAAATTGTCTTTGTTAATGTTTCTTGTATTTTTTTCCAGTTTAGACACTAGCATAACAAGACATCTAATATTGCTGAGCTTTGTAATTGTAATGAGAAGGAATTGGGCTACTGAAATAACATGTAGATATTATATCATGAAGTTCCTGATTTAGCTATTTGTTATAATGGATTTATTTATTCATATCTCGTAGTATGATATAATAAATGATTGGTTTGTGTTGTATGTTATACTGTAAATGATGACATATTACATTTATTAATTTTCTGTCTTACTGTTTGCTGAATTTAGTCTTATAACTGACCTTTATTTTGAATAGTGATACTGTATTTTATGTTTTTGTGTGCATCTATATTTATGATAACCTATTTTACATTATAAAGTTCCAAATTTAGATGAAATATGCATTATTATTTGATTAAAATGAAAGTGTCATCATGCAATTTTATAATTTTGTAACACAAATTAAATATTCATCTGAAAATGTTTTTGTTTTATGTAGATCTATTTCTTTATTGAGTATATGTAATTAGTATTTCATATCATATTTACATGCATGAAAAAGTGTATGGTCAGCAAATGGCAGAATATACTCTACATTGGAAAAATAAAGTTGACATCTCATTTTACAGATATTTTTTTTTCTTCTAAACTATATACTTATTGAGTGGTTTCTATTATACCCAAATTCTATTAGTATACCTAGAATTCACTGATGACTATCTTTTAAAGCTTCACTGATTCAATTATTTAATTTCCAATTAGTTTATGATTTATTACAGAATCAATACATGTAAGGGAGTTGGGAATTTCATCTTACTGGCAGAACACCACATATACATACTTCTTACAATTAAGTTTGCATTGTGAAGTTTAACTAAGATAGCAACTATTGTACATCAGGACAGTTATTTCTAGTTTTACATGGAGAACGTTGTGATTATCACAAGATTTAGGCCGTTTATTACCGGAAATCGGTTCAGTAGACAGCAGACAGATTTTGTTTGAGACTGGAAACAATATTGACACGTTTTCTCACATTACTTCCACACATAAGCATCATACGAGTCGTGAAGACAGTAGCATATATCAATGGCATAAACTTATCTTTCTATACAGATCTTATTGAAACTTGGCCAGTTCATAAAGCACTATTTGATGGATAAACAGGATGAAAATTTTTCTGGAACTCGAAGTGTAAAACCACTAAGTTTGGCAATAATTAGAGGGAACTGGCGATGTTCTAAGCAAAAGCATCAGCTGCCTTGACATGAAGACATCCGTAAAAACTATTTAAAAACATGTGACAGGCCCAGACTTGAACGAATAAGGAAACAATACTCTCTCATCGATGTCCTGCCCAAATACCAATTATGGAAGTTAAAAAATAAGGTAGAAATAGCCATTTATATGTTGATATGAACCAATTGACATCCATCAGTGACCACATATTTTAGCGTGTGGCGTACAAATAAAAACTATTTTAGGCAACCTCTATCACAGATTTAAGGCGTCATCGCGATTGTAAAACATGCTGACAAAGGCATGTTTCATTGGCCCATGAGAGCTGATATGCTACAATTTTTTTTTCAATCAACGAATGTATGTTTGCATTGGATTCCATTATTCAAAATCATGATCACCTATGTAGTTACCTATTGGAACCTGTCATTTTGTCCTTGACTCTTTGGCAAGATTTTCGGTCTTCTCTCAAGAGCTTCGTCAGGCCTAATGAAAAATCCTCATGGTGGTCATGTGACCAGGATCTTCTCATTAAGCTTGACGAAGCTCTTGAGAGAAGAGCGAAAGTCTTGCCAAAGACAAAATGACAGATTCCAATAGACTGATCATATTTCTTCACTATTCAAAGTGTCTCTTCCCTTCAGCATTTGGATTCTCTGGTACATGGGACGAATTCTATACCCATGTTAAACCTGAAAAAAAAAAACAGATCTACGGATTGAAATGGGTGATGCAAACTAAGCAATTTCTTTGCAGAAGATTATTTGGACAATTTCAGATTATTTATAGGGTAACCAAACCAGAATTCAATCCTCTCAGAAATCGGCCACTGTGGTGAAAAATACAATTATTTTTCATTCAAATAACGTGGATTTGTACAGTAAATTGGATTATAATCTGTCAACAACAGTCCTTCACAATGATCATAATATATTTTCATAAATACTTTTCCTGAAGTTGATTGTGTGTTTTTACCATAATAATGTCAGTTCTAGTTTTTCATTTGAAACATATGAAAGAATCAAGTTGCTTAATATTGTGTTTTTATTTGTTAATAAACTTATTATTGGATTTTTTATGATAAAAATGACACGACTAATTTTTATATAAATCCATTTTAAAGGTATGATGTCTTTCTTTTTGGATATCGTAGTTTAAGTTATGATTCTTTGATTTCGGATATATAATATTGTCAACACCTGTCATTGGAAATATCTAGACATTGTAAATAATGGATGTGTCTTCAAATAGCTATGTTTTTATGTGTAATATCTCTGTTATTCTAAATTCCAACACAATCAAGGTCTAATTAGACTTTCGAAGCAGCGTGAACTTTGATCTTGTTTGAAGTTGTTTTTCGTAAGATTTGTGTAGATTACGTCTCGTTATAGCCAGGTACAGTGGAAAGTTTGATATCCGAATATGTAGGAATGACAGCAAAATACCTGAGATAGACAATAATTGAGATCACCAACTGATATCTCTTCACAATGTAGTTGAAGGGAAATGAAAATAACCAAATTTGAGACGTGTGATATCGATATAGCGAGGTTCTACTGTTCTGGTTGACTTGAGAACAGATTGTATCTGTGTTCTCATTATTCTCATTGACTATTCTTAATTTAATTTACTCTCTATAACTTTTTTACTTAATTTTTAAAGATATTTTTTACATATACAGCAGTATATATTTTTTTTATTAAATCAAAGAACAGTACTGTATTAAGAAAATAGTGCAGTAAAACATCACCATGGCAACCTCTCACTGGTACGGACGCAATTGGGGACTTTTCATTTTCTGGCTGCTATACAATGGTACTGAATTTTTGTGAATGGGGGACATCTTACTGATAATGGGCACAGTTTTTATGACCCTGACTGGTGTTCGTAATATTAGGTTTTACTGTACTATTTTTTTAACATCTGGAGAACCAGAAATCCATTCATGTTTATGAAATGTATAAAAACTGGTCACATTTACAAAATGGTTTAGTTTGTCATTCTGCTTGTCTTGTTCACCAAGAATGGGATTTATTTAGTCAATTCAATTATTTGAGTTTTGTAAAAAAATTCTTTACATTGTAAATAAGAAAAACAATTTTAAATGTTTTCAGGTGTGTTTATTTACATATGGGTTTTTATTTTTTGTTTTTTCAAAAATGCTGTTCAAAAAGTTGATGCAAACACCAAATAGTGTGACAAGGACAAAACAATGACCTGGTGTGAATGTTAAATCACTTGTGGATGAAAAATGTGACTGTAAAAAGACATTTAGTTGTAACCCTGGTCGCCATTGTCACCATGATTGAGATCTAATTTGCTGAACAAATTTTCTTATTATAAAAAAAAATTTTATTCCAAAAATAAAACCAATAAAAAACAATTTTCATACCAAAGATAATTTTTCTGTATTTTTTTCTTCTTTTAAATGTTCTAGGTATAGAAAAAGTTCTACAAATTTTTCAAGCAAACACCAAAAAACAAAATAAAAAAATGTTTTAAAAAAAAGATTATCTAACTAACATAAACCTAAGATAAATACTGTATTTTTTTTTTTTTTTTTAAAAGACAAAAAAACAACAAATAGAAAAACAAAAAAAAATTATCTAATTAACATAAATCTAAGACAAATACAGTTCAAAATATACACAATGCTGTACAGTTTATGGAGGATCACAGCTGTCTCTTAATGAAGACTCGAGACTGTGAAAAATGGTACAGGCGGTCACTCCCTCAACTGACCAGTCCACTTCATACAGGCGGTCACTCCCTCAACTGACCAGTCCACTTCATACAGGCGGTCACTCCCTCAACTGACCAGTCCACTTCATACACAATCAATGACATCCAACTTTACACAATGTGACCTTTCCCCTTCTCCTCTCATAATTTCTGAATGGTCACTAAAATACACTAAAACAGCTAACGAACAATGATGTTGAGTAATGCTTCATATTACATTCACTTATCACTACTACAATACTCTAAAACTATTAACAAAAGATTATGTTGAGTAATAACAGCTCACTTCTTGGCATGCACAGTCATATGGTGCTTTTTCAAGTTGCTTCCTTGTGTAAATGATTTGTGACAAATATGGCAGTAAAATGGCTTCTCACCAGTGTGTGTGCGCTTGTGCATCTTCAGATTAGAACTTGCAGCAAAACATTTTGCACACTGATCACACTTGTATGGTTTTTCTTCTGTGTGAGTGCGCATATGAGTAACAACAGCAGACCTGTGAGAGAAACTTTTATCACAAACTCCACAACCATAAGGTTTTCTACCAGTGTGAGTTCTCATGTGGATTTTCAGATGTCCACTTCGGCAGAATTTTTTCTCACACACTGTACACTGATATTTTTTCTCTCCAGTGTGGATTCTCATGTGACTGGTCAAGTTGCCACTGTCACTAAAACACTTGCCACATTGACTACACTCATATGGTTTATCTCCAGTGTGAATTTCTCTTATGGATTTTCAGACTCCCTTTGTCTGAATGATTTCTCACACACTGTACACTGATATTTTTTCTCCCCAGTGTGTGGATTCTCATGTGGCTGGTCAAGGTGCTACTTGTCACTAAAACACTTGCCACATTGACTACACTCATAAGGTTTCTCACCAGTGTGAGTTCTTAAATGTTTTGTTAGATTTCCATTTTGTCTGAATGATTTCTCACACACTGTACACTGATATTCTTTCTCCCCTGTGTGGATTCTCATGTGTCTGGTCAAGTGGCTACTGGCACTAAAACACTTGCCACATTGACTACACTCATAAGGTTTCTCACCAGTGTGAGTTCTTATATGTGTTGTCAGATATCCACTTTGACTGAATGATTTCTCACACACTGTACACTCAAAGCTGGTGGTTTTTCCCCCCCAGTGTGGATGTTTCTCATGTGGCTGGTTTTCTCCCCAGTGTGGATTCTTGTGGCTGGTCAAAACAATTGCCACATTCACTACACTCATATAAGGTTTCTCACCACCCTGTATTCCTTTTTGTGATTTCAGAGCATCACTTCTGCTGAATGATTTCTCACTCAATGTCGACTTCAGTTGTACTTCACTGTGGTTTGCCATTGCAATCTGATTTTAAAAAATAAGATAATATTTCTAAGCTTCAGTACAACTTAACTCTGTTACAAATTTGGTAAAAAAAGAAATTTCTAAGCATGTCTTATCCCTGAAATGTGAATTGAATATTCCATTTATGGTTAAAAACTGTCCTTGCACTTCACATTTTTCATTGACAAGTTATGAGTAACAATATTAAATATATTATACATATAACTGTGTTTAATTTACTTCTAATTTTACTATTTTCCAAAGTATTGAAACACGATTGGAAAAGCATCTTTATGATTTCAAATATGAAGTAAAATTTATTGTTTTATTATGATATTTATTTATCAAAATCTACTTGACCATAGAATTTACCAGCCAAAGTTAAGAGTTTCATTTTCTAGTCACAATGCACCGCCCTCCATACAATAGGTGATCTCTGCATGTAGGGGACTACATATTTGTTATTACTCAGTGGGTATTGGGGGTGGGGATGTGTTGTTTCTTTTTTGTAGATGGCTAACTATATTCCAAATATTTTTCTGAATGAGGACATCTGATTAGCAAATGAATAGAATCGTGATCCATGTCTTTACAATGAATACAGTATGGGGATTCAGCTTTTCCCACCTACTGTTCCTCTACTTTTAGCATCAAAAATACATTTCATTTTGTTCGGGTAAAATTGGTCATTAGTAATATCTTCATCAAATATTATTATAACTTTTATTATCAATTAAATTATCTTTGTTCAAATAAGAACCTCATAAAAATCTTAACATTTTTCTTTTTTCATTTTGAAATTTATCTTTTTTTTTTAATATCTTCATGGTCTGCACCAAAGTTATTCAAAAATCTATTTTCTTTATATGGTTTGAGACAACTCTTTAAAATATAAATACAAGTAGTTCTATCATAACTTTGTTCGTTTAATAAATTAATAAAACTATAATCTTTAATGGTAGAGACAATATCACTTAATTGTATACATGTATCTGATAATTACGGTGGTCAATTTTGCATATGTATAACCACTTTTTAAATTTTATAAAAGGTTAAGTTCTTAATATGCTTTATATTTTTTGTTAGAAAGACAGTGTTTTACAGTGTTATCTGCATGCTGCATAATTTCGTTGAAAGTTTACTTGATGATAGTATAAAATGGAGGATTTTAAAATTTGTAAACTACCGTAGCTCCGGGCCCACTACCATAACTCTGCATAGAAAAAATCATTGAATACTGCAGCTTAGCTTCTATTCTGTTGAATTAGATGTCATATTCGGAATTTTTATTGCAGGTATTAACCATGGAAGCAAGTTATATGTGCTACTAATGTAAAAATAATGAAATTAAAAATAGAAGAGACATCCACATAACAGGGATATAATTTTGCACATTGTCACCCTAAATGTTTTGGTCATTTCTAGTGGACTCCTGGCATAAATCAAAACACAAAGATATAAATCACACTGTAATGTTGATTTGAAGCATATATATCAGCATTAATCACGTTTTGGATGTCTACATCTTCAGACCTACGGTAGTCACGTGAGTGAATCACGGTAATCATTTATGTGAGTTATGGTAGTCACTTGGGTGGTTGGTTTCAACCAAAAATATGTCATAATAAATTTATTATACATTAAAACTACATGCTCTCTAGTTAAAAATACGCTAAAAATCTAAACCTGCAGCATGTGATATCATTATATAAGTGCACAGAATAAGCACAATAGTGGAGTTTTCTTACGTGAAGCGGGCGCTGTTGGTGTCGCCATTTTGCTGAGTTACGGTATTTTTTGGAAATTATGTTGGTACGCTTTCGCACTGTGAATATCACTTAATTGTACACATGTATCTGATAATTGCATATATGTTTTTTTTTTTTGCATAAAGACTGTATAACCACTTGTTGATAAATATCTTTTAAAATGTAATGATAATTGCATATGCATGTATTTATTAATAGTCTGGTAAACATACAGTCTTTATGCAGGCAAAGTCTTTATGCAATTATCAGAACAATTTAGTGATATCATCTGAGAAAGGTTATGCAATCAATTTTTAAATATTTCATAACTTCAATGTGCATTAGCAAATAAAGTGCAGCAAGAATTTTGAGGGGAAAAACCCCACAAAAACTTGCTCTCATACATTGATATTTTCCTATTCATTTGTTAGCGACTCGCTGGTTAATTGGCATGCGATGCACAAATCAAAACTTGCATTTTTCATCCAATAACGTGGGGAGGTGAAATAAGTAATACAGTAGAACCTCGTTATCTCAATATTGCTTATCTTGAACTTTCTTATCTTGATGTTTTTGGTCATTTGCTTTTTAACTACATTACAGTGATGATTCTAGGCCGCATATCTGTGCATTTGACACACATTTTAAAGCCATTGGCACACAAAATAACACCAAGAGTGTCACATCAAACACAGATACAAAAAGACTGACACATATACATAACTCTGATATGCCTGACAACTTTTTATGATAAATAGTTTGATGAATTTAATTCATAAAATTGCTGGATCTTAGACAGCCAAAAAATTCCTCTTTCATATGACATCCCAGAAATTAAAATTAAACAAGTTCATGTTCATCAATAGTAATTAAAACAATTTGAACTAAGAAATGTGTTCTATTAAAAATTATTGCATATGATAAAAAACAATAATAAAGCTTAAATTCACAAGGACAATGAACAATCACTGTTATTCCATGTTTAGTCTCAGGTCGTAAATATACACACCTAAGTGACCTTGCAAATGCAAGACATTCACACAATATTAATACAAGAGGACCTAGATGGAGGAATTCCCTTGGCTGTAAGGTTTTAGTTGAAGTCTAGCTTGGGTGAGTCTCCGTTCACCAGGAATCCAACTATGTCTGGCTTCTTGGCCAACTCCTCACAGTTCACTGTAGACGTGGAGCCTGAAATGCACTGCAAAGGCTTAAAAAACTATTCAAAGGCAAAAGTAACAAGAGCAGATGTAAAATGTCAGATTTTAATTTTTAGTACTCAAGATATTTGCAGTTACTAGATTACAGATCAATCAGTTTGAACAATCATGCTAAAGTGTGTATTAGATAGGTACTTTGGAGCAACTTGAAACAGTATTCATTAGGATAGTACAATAAAAGTCCCCAACAACGGAGCAGTGTTCAACGGAAAATACTAGCAACGGAAGGAATTGCTGTGCATTAACATTTTCCCTTATATAGATAAGTAATATTTGGAGTGATCAACTGAATGTCATTAGCAACGGACAACGGAAGGCATTTTAGACTAAAACAACGGAATTTCTTTGTCCTGTGAGCCATTTTTCTTGCTATCGCACGTGGTTTCGTTATGTCGTAACAAAGACGTAAACACTCTAACCGGCCAATCACAGCACGTTCTGATATGAGACTCGGACTCACTTGTAGAAGGTGCGCGGTCTATTTAAATGACACCTGTCGTAACAAAGACGTAGTCTTGATCATCTAGATTCTATGGTGGCGTGCACTCACCAATGTGCAATAAAATGCGGTTTTAGCGAGGTTAACAACAATCCATTAATTATGCCCATGCGCTGTAGAACGGAAGTGCCATATTGAAAAAAAAATAACAAAGGGAAAATTTAACAGTAATTTTTATTTAATGGACAACATACTAAAAGATTATGTTTGTAATAAACTGCCAACGGAATATACATCTATTAATCATAGAACTGCTACTGACAAATGGAAAATGCACTCGTTGTATCAAGCAGGATTCAGTAAGTAAGCTCATGACTGAGCCGATAATGGATGCGAAGGTACACAAGAATATTACGGCCAGTGGCCTTGTTAAGCTTAGTGCATGTGTACTGAGCTGTAGTGCAGTTGGTCTTGAAAAAAAAAAACCCACCCAAAAAAACCCAATTTGAAAGTGGGTTTTTTTCAAAGTGGGTTTTAAAATGGGTTTTTGGGTTTTTCAAAATGTCTTTTTTATTTAATAAGTTTTTTTAAAAGTTAGATAAACCAGGTCTATTTATGGATGCTAAGAAGATATATGTTGACAAATGACAAATTTTGAGAAATTATATGTGTACAAGCACTGACTTGGCATTGTTCTAACCAGTAGCTCTAACTGACTTCAAATTGAACTACTAACCCTGACACTAACCTGCTGACACTTCAGAGCAATATGCTCAAGCACTTGACAATGTTCTAACCAACTTCAAAGTGAACTCTAACAGGACACTATTGACCTGCACTAATTAGAAATTCTAATAAAGATTTTAGTTGACAAAAAACACGAATTTTCACATTTCAAGTCGTACATCTATCTCAAACAACGTACCGAGGTAACCTGTCAATCAAAATCTGTTTCAGCATTTACTTAAATAAATGTAAAGTCCTTATTACGACATACAGTTTACCTTATGTTACAGTCACCAATAGAATTTCTCTTCTAATGCTTTCCTTTGAACATATATGACCATGTATGTATGCATAATATGGCAATTAACATGTTTCATTAATTAAAAATTGCATCAGCGGCCACTGCATCTTCGCTCGATCAGACGGATTGAAACTTGTCAAAATCAACTTGTTTCCGTTGTGAAAAAATTGCTTCATGTAGATATATCAGGTACGTTTTTTAAACATATATGGATAAAAAAATAATATCAACGTTTTTTATTTATAAAAATATATACAATATGTAATATCATCATTCCCAAGTGCAGTATTATAAAGAAAGTCTGGTGGTAAAAGAAATTAAAAAATCTATCACAATGAGTCCAACTGCAACCCTATATCCATCCACTTGCTCACCCTATAAAATGATTCCGTTTACATTGTGATTAACTAACAAAATTATTCCGTTTACATTGTGATTAACTAATGCATTGCAATATTCATATCACTTAAAATTTTCACAGGGCCAATGTGAATAACATGCATTCCAATATCAGCCAATGTTCACACTGACAGACATCTTTCTCTCTCTCACCAATAGACCTAAAGTATCCTTACTATCCTAATCATCCTGCATAAAATAATTACCTGTCTATGATGAAAAGCAATAAACATATATTAGATCTCATCTTACATGATGTATTATATATAACCACAAAGAATCATAACTTCAAAACAAAATTATTAGTCTTGGACAAACAGTACTAGACTGCCCAAAGGAAATCCGTGAATGAACATTAATTCCAATCATCTGATTTTAAACACTTTTATCATTCAAACAGCATTGAAATTTTTAAAAAATGTAATGTATTTGACACCAACATAAAAATAGATGTTCAATACATATTCAGTGTATCAATGTGAAATGTTTAAATCCACATTATCGGAATTATGTTCATTCACGGTTTTCCGTTCGGCGGTCTAGTAACATTTTAATTTGCTGTTTGGACATGATCGCCTTCAAAACATCTGAAATAAACCATATTTATTAACTTTATCCAATGTGTTAAAATTTTGTTTTAGTATATACTGCAGATGATGGACTCTGAGGACCTCCCAGTTTCTTCAACACACTTACGTATGGATCTAATAATTTTGTGATAATTTATAATCTACATTTGAGCTAAACTTATTATTCATGGCAATTAACATTACATTATTGTTAAGGTGCTATATAATATTGATACACAGAATTTTAACACTGATATGTGTAGTTTTTTAGGCTATTATGATAAATTTATAACTATGTATATAGTATATATTAGAATTTTAAGATACCAATAGAAACCAGTGGGGCTCACATGTATATAGTGTATATAAATTTTCATTTATATGGATTGTAACCTGTTACATATCTGAAATAAAAAAATAACTAAAATTACATACTTGTACCAGTGAGTGCATAAATTGATACATAAAATAATTGCATTTATAAACAGATGATTTGGAAATCTTATTTACGTAAAATATATACTTTTTTTTAAAGAACATTCATATAGTTTGCCTGGTCGACAGCCTAGCCATGCAGCACTGGACAGTTTTGTGCACACAGCTCACAATGGTAACTAATATTGATAATTACTTTTACTAACAATGACATGAAACATTGCTCGCAGCATATTCATTTCACACAGCTATTTTCGTTTCATTATGCCATAGTTTTTCCTAAGTTAACTATACTTTTTGGTGTTGGGGTCAGTTCTCTCCATGCTAAATTTACAAAAATATATTTTATCTCAGAATATATTCAACTTATCAGGACTGTCCTTGAATGAGTTCATCGTGTTGGTAATCAATTAGATATATTATTCATCTTGCACAACACACAATAATTTATAACTGTTTGACAGTTTCATCTGCTTCTGCAGACATTTTCAAAAACACTACTGCGCATGTCAGATCATGGTTTACGGCCGCCGTCCCCGCCTGCGGCAAGCACAGGGTCGTAGACTCTCGCAAGCTGGTGGGCCCCCTCATCTCGTAACAGATTGTTGTGAAAGATGAAAATAATATATCTAACTTAATAGGACTGTGTTTACTTCATATCACCTTTGCCTTTGAGATGATTTATCAGATTTGAAACGGACTCCTGCAATAGATGTTTTATCACTAGTAGCCACCATCATAAGGGCTGATCTGAAAATAATTGATGACAGTAAACGGTAATGAAATTTCCTATTTTGTCAGAAATTATTACAAATACACACAATAGTCCCTCTAGTGAATCTTTACGTATAGAGATGATATGCAACAATTTGTTACAGTGCTCTGACAATTTTCTCTCAATCATGTAAACAAAGTGATCGATAATAGGGGATTTTCACGATATTCGTGGTTTTAAAATTATAAAGTTAAATTATTTAATAAACTCATATTGAAAACGTAACAGTTTACATATTCTACATTGCCTACTATTGTACACTCTTGTTATATACATACGTTATGTACAAAATATCAAATATAATATATTAAAACTCACTTGTTTGTTACGTTCGATTTTGTGTCTCGTAAACAATATGCATGAAAATATTTACGTACTCTAAAAAGCAGAAAATCAATGCAAAAGCAGACAATACAGAAAGTCAAAATGAATACAGTTAGTGGCGCTGGTACAGTTAGCTATAGCCTTAGCTCATATCAGAACTAAGAAATTGAATGAAAACTTGACTCCTTCTCTCTCTCCTCCTGTTTCCAGCTTTTGCTAAATTTTGATTTTCTCTCTAATTCATTTCCAATCTTATCTTCATTTTAGGGCCGAGTCATTATTTAAGCCGTGGGGGGGTCGGAAAAAAACTGGGGGGGGGGTCAGATGTTTGAATTTGAATGTTGTGGGGGGGTCAGAAGTTTGAATTGGAATGTTATGGGGGGTCAGAAGTTTCAAAATGGAAGTTGTGGGGGGGTTAGAAGTTTAAAATGGAAGAATATGGGGGGTCAAATATTCTGATTCTTGAAATTTTACTGGAGGGGTCAAATGTTCAAATTTTATAAATTTACTGAAAGGGGCCGTGGCGAGGGTTTATATTTCTTAATAATTGTTGGTAGAATGTCCTGATCTATTTCTTTGGTATGTGATCAATCATTTGGTTGTATAAAATATCTTGTAATTTTGTACCTAGTTTCATATGTCAACACTCAACACATGCAATTGTATTGCTCATATTTGCCAAAATGCTTTTGAC
This sequence comes from Streblospio benedicti, assembly GCA_019095985.1. NCBI lineage: Eukaryota > Metazoa > Annelida > Polychaeta > Spionida > Spionidae > Streblospio > Streblospio benedicti. Next base: position 14,740 of record JAGTTF010005561.1, read on the forward strand.
AGAGGATTTTAGCGATTGGATGGAAAAAAAAATTTTAAGTAGCAAGTGCAAGAATTTGTACTGCTTAAAAATATTTCAAAGTTAACTTGTCATGATATGAAAGGACTGGTGCTATTAATTGAATTTAGAGTTTTTGATAATACCTCATTGGCTCTTATATTAGTGCAATTGTCTGAGCCACTGCAAGCAATTTATGAAATTTATGAAAAATGGAATATGAAACCCTAACTTTTATTTTCGGAAAATACAATATAAAAATTTTTACTTTTTTTCAAAATAACAGATTGAAGATTAAATCGATTTCTCTAAATTCAATTAAATAGCATCAGTCCTTTTATATCATGACAAGTTAATATATACAGTTTGTATCACATTTTGTTTATTGCATTTAATAAACTGGGGAAACACTAGTTTCATTCATTCAGTTTCATTCATATAGCTAAATATTTTTGCAAATTTGTACGGCAGATATGACAGTACAATGCTATGCTAATACATACACAGGGCATGTGGAAATGGGGGTGTCATATGCTAGGTAAGATATACTAAAGTGGGGGGTCGGATGGAAATCAAACTCACAACCCACATGTTGTAAGACTGGAATGATATCATCTATTGTCACAATTTGTGGCGGTAAATAATTCCAGGTTCTTGTGTTCTTGTAAAATTGGTAATACCTGTGGGCTTCTGAATGGTGTGATTGGATTTGTTGGTTGTATAAATTGTTTATGGACGATGGCATTAGTGTGCCATGGAAGATTATTTGTGGAAGAGGTTGTTCTTGATTTTGTAGAAGAGTGCAAAGTCTTTGAGGCCATGACTGTGTTCTAGAGGGGACCTATTGGAGCTGTGTGGTCATCTGAGCTGTGCGTTAGGACTCTAGGTGTAGTTGTTCAACACAAATTGGACTGCTCTTTGGTGGACCGCTTCGATATTGTCAATTGTTCTTTGGGTTGGGACTGTGGGGATTTCAAGCTGCAGAGGCACATTCTAAATATGGACAAACTAAACTATTATAAGCTATTTCCTTACTTTCTTGGGAACACATATGAAGGTTTCTCACAAGTTGAGATTGTTGATTGCCTTTTTGTAATTTCATCAATGTGACTATTGAATGATAGTTTGTTATTCAGAAACACACCCATATATCCATTTGATTCAATTTCTTTGAGTGGAGAGAACTTGTTGGAACTGGCAAAAAGGCTTTCTTGCACTGTTTAGAGGCTGTCCCACCGCTCCGAGCAGTGGCAAAGATCTATCATTGAATTAGTTATGTTGACGTAGGTTAGCAGTTCAGTGCACAGTCTTGGTTGTAGGGTTGATATTTGGTCGTTTCCACCGTCGATAACATTTTGAACATGTTCAAAAATTTCGACATTCTGGACTAACTGTTTACCACCTCGTACCAGCCACCTTGTTGTTTCATGTGTGTTCTGTGAGAGTTTAACGTTAGTTTTAGATGTTGTCGGTTGGTTCATACATTGGTTGGTTGCATAGGTTGGAGAAAATTTGGAAAACTGACACTGAACATAAACATGGAGGGAATTTAATCAACTGTCACATAACACACACTGCTTGAAGTGAACGGTTTTAGAAGTACCTTTTGACGTTGACACAGCTATAACACAACAACTAAATAATAAAATCAGCTACTACCCAACGCTCTCTCCAAGAACAATAAACGCATGCTGAATCACCATTTGGCGGCTATAGGTAAACGCATTGACAGAATGGTCATTCAAGAACAGAGCTGTTGGATACCACTTTAAGGTAAGACTTTTACAGACTTTTACATCTTTATCTGCTGTGGAAGTGGTCATTAAGTAAGTGTAGTTGAGTTTGTTTTAGCTTAATTACTAAATCAGCCTTGTCATAATAGTGCACGCTATGTATGTGAATGAAACAGGTTGATAAATGCTGTCGAAAATTCACAGAAAGATTGGAGGTGTACAAAATCTGTGATGACCTGTAAATATCTGGTTGGCTCCATGTCATCAAAACATATGCCAACGTAATAATTAAGTGTAGCAGTATACTGTATTGGTAGTTCATTACAGTGTACCTCTTCGTGAATCTGACCAGAGCTTCACAACGTTCATTACACCTTTTAGCCGCTGGAGGTACAAGCGAGCCCCACAAGAATTCCTCTCATCTGGAAACGGGTACACCAGAAGATTTGATGCAATACTAGCAGGCTCCCCATGCAAGGAATGATGTGTTGATGACACTGTGCACGCTGAAATGGACCTTGAGAAACATTGATGGTGCACACTGGAATTTCTAAACTTGGTTGGCAATGCTGGCATGGTACTCAACCCTGATAAGTTCCGGTTTTCACAGATAGAAACAGAATTTGCAGGCTTCCAAATTAAAAATGACAATATTGAGGCCTTACCTAAGTACCCAGATGCTATATGGGACTTCCCAACACCTAAATCAACCACCGACATCTATAGCTCTTTTGGCCTTGTGAATCAGGTATCAAACTATGGTCAACAACGTGACACCATGGCCCTATTTAAACCTTTTCTTAGCCCAAAGTGCCCTTTCATATGGACAGAGGAGCTAGAATGAGCTTTCATCACATCAAAGGAAAAAATCATCAAAACTATCCAGTAAGGTGTGGAAATCTTCGACCCAAAACTGTGCACATGCCTCCGCCCTGATTGGTCGAAGTCTGGTATTGGTTACTGGTTGTTTCAGCAACACTGTCAGTGCTCATCTGGCATACCTGGTTGTTGTTCTGAAGGTTGGCAGGTCACACTGGCAGGATCAAGGTTCCTCTCATCTGCTGAATCACGCTATGCACCCATTGAGGGTGAGGCTTTGGCTGTGGCTTGAGGCCTGGAGCAGACCAGATATTTTACTCAAGGATGTGATGACTAGAGTTTTGCTCAAAAGGATTTCCTGAGTGTCCAACAGAGGATAGCACTACTGATCTGGACCCATACTGGCCTATTCGAGATGCCCTCTATGAACAAGAAGGTGTGCTCATTTATAAATATTGTGTCTTCATCCCGTCTAATCTCAGGCAGCATGTCCATGTTGGATTTCTTATTGTACAATACTAAATATTCGTTTTGAGAAAAATCCTTTATACTTGCTTTAATTTAAGCCAAATATTTTCTCCTTCTTGTCAAAAAAGCTTCATCAGGGCCAATTTTCAGTGAATGCAACAGCAAACACAGAGATCCAACCTATATGGTGGAAACGTTATGTGGACGATGTTCTTGATAAAATCTCAGTCGGTACTGTCGAACGTTTGAATGCCCACCTTAATTCAGTAGACTCCACCAAGAGTATAGTTTTCACCCACGAGTGTATGGTAGACAGTAGCATACCGTTTCTGGATACTCTAATCACAGTGAAAGACGATGGGAAGATTAAAACAACGGTGTATCGCAAGAGTAAGCATACCAAACAGTACTTAAATTTCAAGTCTCACCATCCTACAGTCCATAAACTAGGTGTGGTGAGAACATTACTAGACAGAGCTGAGACTATTGTTTCTGAGGTGGATGATAAGAAGAAGGAAGAATGTACGGTCAAGGAAGCTTTGACCACTTGTAACTACCCCCATGGACCATCAGAGAGATAAAGAAACAGAAAATGTCTGACAAGAAAGAAAGAAAGTCCAAGAAGGAGAAGATGTCTTCCAAATCTAAGGGAATGGTGGTGCTCCCTTACATCAAGGGACTTTCAGAAAGAATGACAAGAGCCATGAGAACGCATAACATCAGCACAGCTTATAAACCTTGCAGGACACTTAAAAACATCTTAGTGCATCCTAAGGACAAGATTGAACAAAAAGACATTTGTGGTTGTATTTACAAGATAGGTTGTAAAAGCTGTGACAGTGTGAGACATGGAGGAAGTTTGGTGCTCGCCTCGCAGAACACAAGAAGGACGTAGATGAGCACAGCAGAGGTGTTCGAACCAGAGCTACACGTCTCTCCTCCGCTGGTGAACTACACAAGTCCGCGATAACAACCATACCCCAGATTGGGATAACACAAAGATTGTTGGAAAGGAATCTAGTGTAAGAGATAGACAAATCAGAGAATACATAGCCATACGCAGCACAAAGAACACTATGAATCGTGAGGAAGGTGCGTATATGCTATCACACAGCTATGACAATCTACTGAAGCCGAGGGCATCCGGAACACACGACCGCCCCACGACCCCCACCCCGCCACTGACCCACTTCCTGATGTCATGTGATGTCTGCAGCTGTATTGATACTGTCAGACATTCACTGAACATTGGCCCTGATGAAGCCTTCTTTACAAGAAGGAGAAAATATTTGGCTTATAATAAAGCAAGTATAAAGGATTTTTCTCAAAGTGAATATTTAGTAACGTATTATATTGTACTATACTATAATAGATGTATATGAGATGTATGGTACTGCATACCATGTGTTGTAATTATGATGTTGAGTTCATTTTGTAACTTGTTTATTATCAGGGTATGAAATAGAGCCTACCCGGCGGCCCGTGCCGGCTGATTTTGGCCCGGGCCGGCTGGTTTCTAAAGTTCACGGCCCAGTGAGTAGGCTATTTTTAGGTAGTTCTCAATATATCTATATATAACCCTGACGCTATTTAATGAATTAATGTATTTATTGCTTTTAGTGTTGAATGTTTATTGATGATTTAATGCTATTCACTTTGATGTAATGCAAAGGAATCAATAAACTGAATTGAATTGAATTGATCCAATCAATAATTCTAATGTGTTGTCGTCCACAAAATTCAATCTATAATTGTATCAATAATTGGGATTTAAAATTAATACATGGGTATATTCGTGATTGGTTCAGTGGAGACATAATTTTATCCATTTATATCTTTCTGCATATTCTGCGTATTCTGCATTTTAGGACATGTTGAAAATAGTTTCTTGACAGAAACACAGTTTAATGGTCGTAAGTGTGATAGTCTCAATCATCTAGACCCTGCATTGGCGCGCGCTCACCAAGTATGCAATTAAGACCCTAATTGAATAAGGCTATAAGAGTGAAGGATTCTAATAGCCTTCATCATTTAAAGTTTCTTTTGCATAGAAAGCTTAGCTCGCAAAAAAGTGGCTGGTTCATCGAGACTAGGATGCTAGGTTCCAGATTTTGAAGAGATGGAGCCAGACACAAGCGGGACAGTCATATTAAAACAATGTAATTGCTACTAAATAAGTAAGAACAAGTGCTTGAAATGGCATCTCAAGATAGATATGATCCTGATAATGATGATCACCAAGGTAAATTTACAATTTCTTTCCTTATTAATCCCCTACATTTAGTACCAAACTTAAGTTTAATTAAGCACATGGAGTCATGGTGAACACATGACAGGAACCTGGTCCTGGAAGTGGCAATTAAATTCTGGTGCGCTCCCGGACCAGATTCCCAGTGTTCTAGAATTTCAGAAAAGAGAATGTTGTGAAATAGAAGCAGACGAAACTGTCAAACAGTTATAAATTATTGTGTGTTGTGAAAGATGAAAATAATATATTTTATTATGTCCAAGTGTTTACTGAGGTGTATGTTTATTGCCTCTTGTATTTTCCTACTTTCCTACTCAAGTCATTCTGTTCTTTTGCAAGGAATTTAGTGTTTTTTTCTTTCAATTTCTGACACACTTGCAATCCTGGAGTCATAGTGTTTGCATTATGACTGCACACTCTTGAGAAAGGCAAACAGATGTGTTGCTTAATTATTGAGTTATATATGTGTAAATTGCGATAGCTGTTGCTATGAAGAAAGTACTGTATTATATGAATTAACACAGCTAATGAATTTGTTCAACAACATTAATGGAGTAAGGAACACAGTGATAATCAGATTTTACAAATGTCTTACAGGTGCAGCTCCCAACCGTTGCAGAAATTATCAACAGCTAAAAGTACAAGAGCAAGTTCAAAAACTGGCAATGGGTACTATTCCATGCAGTATGTGGGTAATACTGCAGGACTTTAAATGGTATTGGTTTGTTACATTTTAATTTTTTTTCTTTTTTTTTTTTAAAAAAGCTGAGAAGAGTTTGACGATTCTGGGAAGAGCATCGCTACTGCCCTCTGGTGGTCAAAATCATCCTCGCCAGTCTCTGTCCCCAGGTATGTTATTATTTTGCTGCTATTACATGTATTTATAATAGTATGATTTTTAAGACTTATAACAGATTTTTGAGACTGAACCAGCTCAAAACTACTGAATTCATGCAGGGTACTTAAAATGAAAAAAAGGTTTTAGTTTGTTGGGATGGTGGGTATATATATTTAAAGAATGCACTTGAAAGGGAATAGATTTTTTAACAATGACTGCAGGTGTTTCCATTGTTGAGACTAAGTCAGAACTGAAAACACAATATTTGCAAAATAATGATAAGATTTAGTGAACAAAATTATTCCAAAGGATGTCAATTGATGTTTACATATTGGTTTGTATATTAATGATCTGTAGACTGTGGTCTGCATGTCTGAATGTGTCAGGCATTACCATTATGCAATGCTGTCTGTATGTTGTACTCTTGCAATTCCATGTTATGACACAATATAGAATAGATAATATGCTTACCCAAAAATTTGTGTCCTAGATTAGTCTCTACAAGTAATTTAGATTAATATGCTAACAAAAACCTGACAATGTAACATGTTTTGTTACTGCAGGTGTCCGTGTGTATGTGGTGAAGCTGGCGGTTGCCATGGTGATGGCCGTGGCGTGGCGGGGAGAATCTCATCTGCTGCTGGTCGGGACCCAGGTAGGCTATCCAAACTACAGTATACGACCGCCAGGAGCCCACCACCAAAGCTGGAACGGATCAAAATCTAGACTTTGAAATTCTATTTCAAATGCGCATTTATATAAAAGTCTAGTCTCCTAAAAATTTTGATGGTCGTGATATGTTACCGATCAAATCCATAGTTGTATAAAAAACGGTCTGGAGTTTTGTCTCTCTGGTGTTGTGATGAGGTTGTTTTGCTCCGATTCAATCCCCATTCAATGTACACTTTACAGCATATTTTTTTGAGTTGGATTTTTCACCCCCTCGTCCTCTGCCTCAAGGTTATTGTATGTTTTACTCTGAAATGGTTCTGTTTGTTTATTAAAGGATTTGTTGTTTGAATTTCATCTGGTCCTTTCAATCCAATCTGCCCGAATGTTTTTCTTTTTTTTATTTTAAAAAAGGTTTTTGCCCCAAAATCTTCCCCTTTAAATCATGTATTCATTTGGCCAAATTTAGTTAATTTGGAAAGAAGCAAATTTAAA
>JAGTTF010005565.1:0-11977 GCA_019095985.1 Streblospio benedicti
TGAATTTTCGAGACAATGAATTCAACCTCTGGAATTTGACTTGGTGACAATGAATTGAAGGATGCCACTGGGCCAACAATCTTGCAAAGAGAAGAATGATTACTGTAAGCCAAAAAAAAAAAAGGAAAGTCAGCAGTAAGATCAACTGTCAATGTGAAAATTTTTCACAAAGACAGTAACACCTTTGAAAGAAAAGTGCACAAGGCTGTTTACATCCTGAGCCTCAGACCAGACTTGAACAAAAATGTGGGGGCGCACGAACTTCCTGCCATATATGACAACATCCTGGGGGCCCAGGTCATCACACCACGATATCATAAAAACTACACCTTAGACTTAGATCTGGCAGAAGTTATTGACTATATTAAGCATGACGAATTAGAGCTGGTAAATGATCATCATTTAGGAGCATGTTTTCTGTGGGTCACCCCACATTGTAAATTTAATGAAGAAAAGTATGAAGATAAAAATATACAACAAATTGCGAAAGAAAATCTTTTGTACTATAAACTAATGCTAGAAAACGGAGAGCTTAATGTATTGAAAATTAACTATATTGATAGATTATATTATGAATAATGATTATCCAAGAACCTTAGCTGGACAGGACACATCTCCACCAAGCCAAGAAAACCGATGCACTGTTGCGCAGGAACCTGAAGGGCTGTCCCCAGGCCCTCAAGAGGACAGCCTATGTTCAATGTTCTTGTTAGGTTGTTGTAATGTAAATTTTAACATCAAATTAAAATCAAATCATCTTTTTTAAAAAAGGCATGTGCAGGTCATTTCAAACCTGTGTTGCTTGTAATAATCTTTTCCGCATTACTCAAGTTTTTAATGTTTTGCTTGTATATTTTGTATATTCTTTTTTACATTCAATGTCAGTGTTAAGTTGTTGTAATGTAAATTTCAACATGTTGAATTAAAGTAAATAAAAAAAAAAAAAAAATTTAAAAAAAACAAAAAAAAAAAAACAAAAAAAAATATTTTGGAATTGAAAGCAGCAGTTTTCTCTATCAAATGCTTATTTTGATAAACAAAGTAGATGTAAACATGACAACATGGAGTGGGAATTAAAGGGACATGAACAGCAACCACCTCCTCTGACAATTTCACTTAATAATTTTATTTTTCTATTTTCTTGACATGTTGCACCTAATAACTTCTCTTTACAATCATAAACAACATTGATAGAAAACAGAGAGAAAAAACAGTGGATTGACATTGGGAACTAATAACAGGACTGTAGCCTTTATCACTCGCCAGAGAAAGTTATTAAGGCTGGATGTTATGGAATTCCCTCTTTGTTTACAAAACATTGGGCTGTGGGTACATTTCAAGAAACCGAAATAGGGAACTGATTAATTATGAAGAAATGAAAAGCTGCATATAAATAAAAATGTATATATTCAAATGGCTCAGCAAGTACTATTTATGTGGCATAAAAAGTTTATATGACATGAAATTCACCTGTTCATGTCTCTTTAAAGCAAGATATCTTTCTAGAACTCTGTGGGAGATGGGGCACACCCGAGATAGATGTGTTTGCCAACAGACTAAGTCATAAGTTAAATGATTATTTTTCATGGAAACCAGATTCAGGGGCAAAGGCCACAGATGCGATGACAGAAAATTGGGTAAATTACTTTGCATACATTTTCTCGCCGTTTAACATGGTCGGCAGGGTCTTAAGGAAATTTGAAGCAGAACAAGGCACTGCTATTCTGATTGTTCCAAAATGCCCTACCCAATCTTGGTACCCTAAGTTCTTGAACGTGTGTAAAGAGCCATCTATTACTCTTTTTCGTCACCCACCCACAGAGGGACTGAGCAGAGCTACCAAAGACAAGGTTCTTAGCAGCACTGGTGTTACAAATCCTTTAATAATTAGGTTATTAAAGGGTATATTTAATCTAAGACCAGCTCAACCCAAAAATAACACTGTCTGGGATAACAACAGGAGATGAAAATGACAGTTTGAGAGAAGGTAAGTAGGTTTGTAGCAGCGACTAGTACCATGGGAACCCAAGCACGGAGGGCGAGGGCAAGGAAGAGGATGAGGAAGACCAAACTGCCCTTGCGGCATTTAACACGTGACAACAGGGCATCAAATTGACGGTGTTAGCTGTTGGTAAGAAGGTAGGTCGCGTTTAATTATTAAATACAATGCTCACTTTATTTGCCTAATCATGACTGAATATTATAACAAAAATTACAAAATAAAGTATCAAAAGTTTATTAATATTTGAACATATAGCGTTAAACTGTACTGAGTTTTAGATTAATGATAATCAAATACTAATTAATACGTGTAGTCAAGACAGAAATACTCAGGAAATAGTGTATGACTACAAAGCTATCATCACCAAGCAAAGCAGAACTCCAGATGTCCAACTTGAAGATCTGACCATACAGGGCGAGTAACGACCTGCGGGCAGAACCTACATGGGCAAACATCAACTCAATGATAAATGAGCCGGTATAACCGCATCAAAACACGTAAAGCAACAAATGTCAATGAATGATTTTCGTCAGACGTAACTGGCACAGTGCACTTAAGAAGTCGCCTATCTCTCCCATGTTAATGGTCACATCTGCCGTTAGAAATCTAGAAAATCTACGGTACGTCTGGCGAAAATCATTCGATTATGCAACATCACGTGACCTTGTGTTTTAGTTAGCAAGAGGGCATGTAGAACAACCATAAGACAGAACTTTTCCTCCTTTAGAGTAGTTAATGCATACATGAATAGTTTATTCAAGAAGGCAGTTAACGCGCCAACAATAAATGCATTCAAGTCTAGACTGGATTCTATCTGGAAAGAACACAAATTCAAAACGAACTTGCCAATCCTCCTACCACAGACTAAATTAGAAAATAACAACCTAGTTGAAGACTCTTGGTAAAAGGAAACTCAGGGTAGAATGAGAAAGGTAAGAAATACTTCTTTGATGTATCGATGTATCAATGTACAAATTTATTTAAATTCCTTTCCTGATTGGCTCACAAAGTTTATAATAGCATTCCGCAAATATATTTTCAATTTCAGAGGTGACTGAAAATGTCTACATGCATGTTTCTTTATCTATGTACATACATGTAGGTTGAACATATGAAATATTGGAACTTGGATTCCACATTTAATCAGGAGATTATGTTCAATTAAGGGGGAAGCCCAGAACATTTCTTTACTTTTCTAATTTTTAGTTGATATAGATGATTTTCATAAACATTGGTATAATATGATTTTAAAACATTCTCAATTTTTTCAGAAGTGAAATTTAAAAAAAAAAGTTTTTAAAATGCATTTTTGTGAAATAATGACCACATGCATAGTGTGTCATGTGTTACATAATACCCTGTTGCATGTTTGAATTGATAATGCTGCCTTTTACATGACTGAATACATCATTTTCTTTCTATTGTAGACAGAAATTATTGAATATGTTAAGATGAAATCAATGTCAGCAAAATCTCCCCCAATCTAAGACATGGTAAGAATATTGGTAGGTATTTGATCAAAGATAACTCTTTTTACATGCCGTGCCTTGATTTACTGGTCGCAATTTTGGTTTGATAAAATGATTAAATATTGCCCATTACCATTATTAATTTTAATTATATCTTAGAAAGTATTTAATTCCTAGGTTGGAAAACATCTTTTTTACTTAATATTTTTTGTGGCGTTCTTAGTGGAGTCCTTTTTATCCTAATTTTTAATGCAGTGTAGTGTACCTAACCATCTACTGGAAGACTCCCAGAGGAAGCATTCCACTGGACCAAAACATGACAAATTAGATAAGCCACTATGAGTAAATTTACCAGCAGAAGTATCTACAGAGGTGCAAAGTGAGAATTGCAAAATCAGGGAAGAGCCCAAAAGCCGAAAAACCATGCCATCAGTAATTTTGCAAACCATACCACTCGCACAATCCGATAGACCCATATATGATAAATTAAATAAGCCACTGTGGGTTAAATTACCAGAAAAAGGGCCTACAAGAATCAAGGTGAAAAATGCTCAACCAGAGAAGAGCCCAAAAGCCAAACAACACGTGATTGATGTTCAAAATAAACTAATTGGATTGAGCGGTACCTACTAAATCCCGTGACCAAACGCGACGTGACGTGATCTACCCGGGACTATTACGTGACCAATATGTGACCACATACTTTTTAGTATAAAATAAATCAAAGAAAAAATTAGAAATAACCACTGTATTGGAACAATATGTCATTTTTGTATTGAAGGAAAATGTGTGCATACTTTTTTTTAAAAACATAATTGTGTTGGTCATGGGGAAAGTTTTGTCTAGTTGTATAATAGCAATCAATTTCAGATTCAATAAACATTGAAAAAAGTTGCAAAACCTGTGAAATGACTACAAAGAACTGTCTTCTACAAGAGCAAGGTCTTTGCCCAACGTTAGGAGTTTGAGCTACATACTACTACTGTTTCTTAATATGTTAATTGTTATGCAAAGTGCTATTCATTCAATTATGCAGGTAATGTTACATGTGGCATTTCTTGTGTGTTTCTTTGTGTATAATGAATATTTAATATGGAAATGTTATAAACATCATAGTATTTGCAATAATGTAAAAATATAAGAAATCATATGCATCAAAATAATACATGATTTATATTTTCACTTCATATTTACTATCCAAATTGTATTTCATGCAATAGAATTTAACTGTTGTTATATGTATCATGTTCTATTCTTTACCAGACCTAAATTAGTTAGATTAAAAGAACAAATCAAGTATTTGATGATATGATTTTGATTATGTACAGGATTATGAAAAATCTCATAGCGTAACTTCTTAACTAATATTTTTGGTATCAACCAGCATTTAAACATACCTGCAGGCATCTTTTTTTGTAATGAATGGTTCTTTTTGTGTAATTTTATGTAACTGTAATCAGAATATAATGATTACATGTATTGTGAAGACTGAAAACGTGGTTAAATTGGGGACATTGTTTTATTATTGTGTGCAGGCCAATAAATATTTTTTTTCCAAAAAAAAGAAAAAAAAAAAGAAATAACCAATGTTTTATTTTCACTGTGAAGATGTATCTCTTTTGTCCTCCATTTTTGGCACATTAAAAGTTAAGTTCAGTTAAATTAATAGAAAAGTGACCTATTATGACCATCTATATATCATCAAATCCGGCAATAAATCCGGGATACACCTGAAACTTCATCACCGGTGTTATGTATGCCAAATGCACGTCAGGGGACAAGCAGAATGCCACATAAAAAGTCTACATCACTGGAAATGTAGTGTTTGTGATTCAAATCTGTCTATATGCGAATTGTATATATGCAGGGGACAGACAGAACTTCAATGCCACATAAAAGGTCATTGCTTAGGACTAATAGGGGACCTAATCCGAGAACAAACACTGGTTAAATCAGCTCAAAGCCTATCATTTTTCATAGAAAACTGAATTAAAATGACCATCACAATATATATAATCAAATCTAGGACTAGATCTGGCACAAGATCTGGGACTAATCCGGGACCTAATGCGGGACCAAGCATTGGTTAAATTGGCTCAATATCCCCACAGTACCTCTCTTGTCTATGACTGCCGGTTGCATAAATTATGATAATTCATGTTTGTATCCCACCAGAAAATTCAGTCTACTGCAGGGCAAAGAATGTCAATTTGCTAGATATGAAAGAAAAAAGAATAATCAAGATACTTTAGGTAAGGGTCAGTTATGATTATAGGAGACATCAATGCCAGAACCAATTCTGCTCTGAATTTCATAAAACATGATTCCACATTTGGATTAGATGAGGAGATATTGGAGGAAATAGAAACTGTCAAATTGAAACGGTTTAGTCAAGATTCTGTCCCAACGTGTGTAAGAGACTAGATAATGATGACAGACGTAAAGAGAATTGTGGTAAAAATAACGCACTTATAGAACCTATAAATCGGAATTTGGTGCAGAACAATATCTATTCAAGTGTAAGAACTTGATTAACAGAAAGAACATTAGTAGGTTAAGAATAAGCTGTCACAAATTACACATTGAAACAGGTTGAATGGTTTCCGGTAAGAAGCGACTAAAAGCTGAAGACAGAATTTGTAATCATTGTAGTCTTAATCAAATATATATGAATAATATATTGATCATCTTCACACGAGAGTGCGAGTGAAAAAATGGGAGAAAAAACATTTTTACAAAAGATATGGTAAGGATTTGTTTTTCATTCTTTAATGAATTTTTGTTTCTTTAGTTGGCAACATTTGACCAATCAATACAGAATCATGTTGTGATGACTTTAAAAAAATAATAATTCTGACATGTTATCAATAAGGTTGATTCATTTTAGACACGTATTAAACTTACAGGTGAAACGATTTCTGTATCATTTTAGTAGAAACATAAACTAATAGTTTTTTCACTAAGCAAAACTTTACTTTGGATCATTCTCAATTCTACATGGATTAATCGGTTCGTTGGTCTACAACCCGGATGAATTTGCCGTCATGGCAACAAGGCCACAAGTGTTCTCTGGACGTCCGTATCTTGATGTACAGTAAATCTCCTCAACAACGGAGCAGTGTTCAACGGAAAAATTCAGCTACGAAAGGAATTGCTGTGCATTAATTAGATAAAAAAAGCATTTAAGAACATATAAATTCACTTGAAGTCCCAAAGACTCAGTGGTGAACGATGACAGCTGACATAAAACCGGCTTTCGCTAAAATCAGGTAGGGCGTTTTTGTTGTCACTAGTCTAAAATCCGGGAGCATGACATCACTGTTTATATGTAAAAAAGGCGATAATCCAAGGGACTTTTCTGTGCAAAATCGGATGTAAAATTGTGCCTCAAGGGACATCCCGGTACAAATGGGTTAATATGTGCATAATTGGTGACCTTTTTTGGAGTGAGTGTTACAGTCAGTCGACTCAGTCACGAATTTTAGGTGTGTCCCATAAGCTGATCCATGAAGAGGGACAGTCCGACATAAGAATTTTTAAAGAGAGACTCAGCTCGAGGAAGAATTTGGTAAGCAGAGTAATACCGGTCTTAATATGCACATAATTGGTCACCTTTTAGGAGTGTGTGTTACAGGGAGTGCACTCAGTCACGCGCAGGTGTGTGCACAGATCCGTGGGGGGGTGTCAGACATCAGCGGGTATGAGGAACGACAATTGGAGCTCGAGGCAGTGAATGGCACGAGCGAGAGTATTTTTACAGTCTATTTTACAGTGCGTGCACTCAGTCACGCGCAGGTGTGTGCACAGATCCGTGGAGCGCTGTTTGACATCAGCGGGTATGAGGAACGACAATTGGAGCTCGAGGCGGTGAATGGCACCAGCAACAGTTTTTTACAGTCTATTTTAATAATGCGTGCAACAGTCAAGGTGTGTGCACAGATCCGTGGAGCGGTGTCTGACATCAGCGGTATGAGGAATGTAATTGGAGCTATATACAGTGAATGGCACTCAGTCAACAGTTTTTCATAGATCCGTGGATAATAATAACAATTAAGTATGTGTATAATTCTCTGTATAATATATATATATATATATATATATATATATATATATCATAAGCTTATACATAGTATCCAGACAAACCGATGTTTAATGAACTTAAAAACAATTACCTCGGATTGGTATTTTTAATAAATGTAAATTCCTACTGATTTCAATGAAAATAAAGGCTTGGTTAGCTAGAATAGATGATAAGTTTAAACATTTTCACACAAAGTTATCAAGTGCGATGCCATGACAGCTAGTCCATCGGAAGTGGAAATTATTGCGCAAAAAGATACGACCCAAGTTATATAATGGCAAAAATCTTAATTAAGGATTAGTTACACTTATTAACGCCATGAATAAATATGACTAATAAAGAGAAAAAATATTACATCGCATATTTCAAGTAAAGACATGTTGACAGCTCTGCTAGGCCTCGATGCCTATGGAACTATTTTTCAGAAGTTGGAAGGATACTGCCACAGTACCGCTCAAATTTCTGTATAAATGGAGGGCGAACCGAGCAGTCACGAGCGGCAGGGAAGACGGAGGCTGGCCCAGAAGCAGGGGAGAAGCTAAAGAAAGAAGAGACCAGCCAAGAAGAGGAGCCACAGGAAAGTGAAGCCCCGCTGGAGAGGAAGAAGAGTTCATAGGTGTGAGGAACAGTAAGAACTGACGCAGGATCCCGGTTCTTAGGAGCAGCTGGACCGGAGGAAAAAGCATGAAGTCCAGCACAAGTCCCAGGTCTCAGGTGTTGTTCACGAGAAGTACTGCAACTGGGGGTGTAGACCTGGACGATCACTGCCCTATACATTATTCTGTTTAACTATTTTACTAAACAGGACTTTATATTGATTATATGATTTTACTTGTATTACGTGTATTTGTGATTGATAAAATAAATATAAGCAGTTATTGTGTTCTCTTTATTCATTCTCTAGGTACACACACATAAGAAGGGGATTCGCCACAATATCATAGCAGCCATTGATCACTTTGTTTGACCGCAAAGTTAATTAGTTTGTGATTTATGGCCCCATTTCTAGGCAATAAAGGGTGGGTCTATTTGTTGTTGATTATTTTGTTTTGTCACTAAAATTAAGTGAAACAAAACATGAACAAATGGTGAGGAAGATGTTAGGCATTGTATATATTTACATCACACAGTATGAAGCTTCCAAGTGAGTAAATTTCCACCCAAACCTCAGCATTTTGTGTACCGGTCTAATATTTACATATAAGAGCACACAATCCACAAGCAGCGTAGCTGCATATGTTTCTTGGATGCCGGGGTTTGAGATCAGCTGTTTACGCTGTGGTTTTACAATGTTTTAGACTCAAAACACCTATTCTAGATAATCTAATTGAGAAAACTCAGCACAGTGCCAAATCACAGACTTATAGTTTATCAAGCAACTATAACATCAGAAAGCAAACTAACAGAAACATACATAGGCCTCTCGGAAACTACATTTAAAATACGTTTTGGAAACCACAATCATTTATAAAAGAGAATTGGAAAAACTCCACAGAACTGAGCAAGCACATATGGAAATTGAAGTATATCTAAACGATGCAACTTGTGTGCATTGGAAAAGTTCTATCATATGCAAAAGAGAAATGGCAATGCTACACAAAAATTCTGAGTTAATAAACACCTGCAGACACAAACATAAATTTCAGCTAAGGTACATTCGCTGAGTATAATTTAACTAACATAGGCAACATTTCATCACTATAGTATCATTGTTATTATTGTAAATTGAAATGTGATTTTTTCCATATCATTTTTTTCCTGAAGATTGCATGTAAAATGCATGAAATAATTTGCAGAAATACAGTGATTGCCCTCGACCGCAATTTTGCGGCGTTTTACACATAAAAATGGTGTCTTTCGCATTTCTAGAATTTGGGTGCGACAGCGGTGTCACAAATTTATTTGGGTTGGTACTTTTTTTCAAAATAAAAAGAAATAATATTTTTCTACTCAGCCACTTTCACATGGGTGCGGCCATGTTTGTTGATATTTTTATGGAAACGCATTGTGGCGCCACCAACGGCACTTGTAGTAGGTGCGAAGTTTATTTAAAATAACAGTAGTAGGTATTTAAAATAACACCTGGCGTTTTGCGCATGCGCTTTGTATACCGGAAAATCCATATCGAAAAAAACAACAAAGGGAAAATTAAATAGTATTTTTTAGATTATGGACGATATACCAATGAATATATTTGTAAGATGCTAACAAAATAAATATTTGTGTATCAGAGAAGTACTATTGACAAACGGAAAATGCATTCGTTGTTTCAAGCAGAAATTAAGAATAAGCTCATGATCGAGCGATAATGGATGCCTATGTTACATGTGAATATTCTCAAGGAAACCCCTGCATCATAAGTCACGTGATTTCACCCCCGTGAGGTGATAGAAAGACACGGTTACCATATAAATGCACGGGAAAGTGGCCGTTTTTGACGTGATTTTCTGTACTTAAAGTTGCTATACTTTGTTGGTTGTGAATTAAAATATGTTGTTTATGTATCATTGTATAACTGAATTGCCAAATCTTTTATGTAAATAAAAGTGTTAAAACATTCATCCCCATCCATGCCTTAACTCAATACTATAAGTACTTCTTCTTCCCCAGAACAGTCTCTGAGTGGAACCAGCTTCCCAGGGATACCATTGAGGCAAAATCATTGGCAATCTTCAAAGGAAGAGTTGTCACCCTGAGCCATGCCCTTCCATATTAATACTATACCCCCAATCTCTTGCTTTTATCTTGCACTGTTACTAGCATTTTTACACTATGTTCTTATCTAAACTAATCATTTTTATCTCTATCCTCTCTCTCTCCAGCGCACACAGTCTATAAGCTTGTAAAAGCACTTGGAGTCTCTCAATTTCTATATCTATCTAAATTTGTATCTGTTCCAAATGAAATGATAAAAAATATCAATGAAATAATATACAAATTCATAATGGGAAGCAATATAGATAAAGTAAAACGCAATACAATGATACAAGATTTCCATAAAGGAGGAATGAAAATGATAGATATAGAAGCATTATTTAAAGCCCCAAAAATAAAGTGGGTCAATAGATATATTATGAACCATAATTCATTTTGGACGGTTACAATGGAAAAACTATTATCTGTAAAAAATCTTAAAATGTTATTAATGAGTAATTTTGATAATCGTAACATCAAATGTTTCTCAGATTTTTATAAGGAATTATTGCAAATTTTGTGTGAGGTGAAGCCCATCAATGATGAACATCTTAATTTGGGAAATCAATTAATTTATTATAACGAAAATGTAAAGATTAACAATAAATATGTATATAATGAGTACATGCTACAAGCAGGTATGTGGTTTATAAGTGATTTATATAAAAATGGAAACATAATAGGTTTTTCTGAATGGCGGAACAGAGGTGTTCCTATAAATTGTTACATGGCATGGAGGAGTATTACGTTTCAAAGGTCAAAATGTTTATGAAAGGGACCAATTATTAAAATGTAGTATTTATGTATTATATATCAATAAGAAATTGAAAGAATTATGTAAGTTAAAAACTAGACAAGTATATAACATTTTAGTAAATAGAAAATATATCACTCCTGCTGTAATATATAAGCATAAAATCATTTGTCGGTATGTATGCAAGATCGCTGGACTGTATATAATATGCATGCCTTCAGTGCAGATGTGTGTGTTATGTTTAATTGCCTTTTTATTTGCCAATACTATTGCCACTTGTTTGCCCTTTTATTCACTCACTTGTGCTATTATTTTGACCGATGATGCATAATGTGCCATGCTCAGATGTTACCACCATGACCAATAAAATCCTAGGCTCGCGTGTGACATTTGTGTGTCGCTTATGGCTGTTTAAATAAAGAATTGGTTAAACATTTTGCTTACTCTTCTCTTTCGTTTTCAATTTATATCTTGCAATTCAATGAAATTCTTTGAAAACCTCTTCCAGATGCACCAACTTTTGCCCATTTTTAGCAACTTGGCCATTGAAACCCATTGAACACTCGAGTCATTAAAGATCAACATTTAGATAAAACGTTTTATTGTGTTTTAAGGTTGGTATATGATAACTTGAAATTTAAACGACCAATTGATGGTATCATGTGTAAAACTGATCAAGTCCTGTAACTTGTACATTAATGTGTTTAAATGGGTGTTAAATGGCAATCCTTTTTATAATCACGGAAAAATTATGCACAAGGTTTTGCTGATATCTTTATTTATTTACTATTCTGACATTATGGGGTGATTCGACATTGACCAAGGTGACTAATGATAAGGTGAACAAGAAGGTGAATCTGGAAAAACGCTCCCTTCCATTTCAGAAAATCTATCAATAAATCAAGCAAATATCTAATCATAAACCATTACTACTGCTACTGCCTCCGGTATTGAGTCCAAACATTAGTCTAATTACA
>JAGTTF010005566.1:0-20178 GCA_019095985.1 Streblospio benedicti
GATACCAACAAACGCTGACGGCTACCCCGCTCTCAGTTTTTACTTTACGAAGTCTAGCCAGCACAGCCAGAGGAGACGAGAGCAGAGTAGTCGTGCCAGGAAATCGCGCACCGCTGCTTTTATGCTAGTATTGAGATATGTGGCCGATAGGCGGGGGCAGCAGCGGCGGCATCCGCCTGGTGGCTGGCCGCAGGGACTGACCTTGTTTGTGTTTCTAGGGGAAGCGCGGCAGATGAGCCATGTCCAGGTTCCTGTGCTAAAATTGGGCACGCGCGTATACGACAACCCTCTTGTTTGCGAGAATGGAATTCCATTCTGAGAGATACGTACAGCGCGCCCAACCCCACAGGCCGGGGCACAGCAAACTGTGCACCCCTATGGCTATTTATAATATTGATTATCTTGGCAGTTCAGAGCCCCTTTTAAAAAGAAAAAACTAACCGATGTTGGAGTTATCATTAGGTTACACATGCCAATTCATCGGTGCGGACCTCCATGTGCGGGGTGAGATCTTACCCGCATCATGTTACATGCCTAACTGGGCTCTGCCTGCATACTTCCTAACATAATATAATCTGAGGTCCTTATTACTTTATACAAATCATAAAAAATGTTTGAAATTGGTGACACATGTTATACATATACACATATACCTAGATTCTGGATTCTGGACGCCCTAAACAATGTTGATTATATTATAATATTTACAATATTGGTAGCTGGGTTAGTATTTATTTATACTTCCTCCCCGAAGTCCAACACTAAATTTTGAAGAGTGGCCCTAATATGGTTCGGCAAGGTTAATGGTTAGTACCCTATGGTTAGTTTGAGAAAAAGGGGATTCTATCACCAAACCAAAATCCTTCAACTTGTCAATTGTTGCATTTTATATTTGTCCATTATAAAGTTCACTGAGGCACTGGAATACAGCCGCCACGCCATGTTTTTGTTTAAATGTCTTTTGTTCCTTTGTTGTTGAGTGTTCTCCTGGCAGAATTTTCAGGACAACCAGTCAAGTTCATTTCCAACCCAATCACCATTGCTGTTTGATCATCTCATCTGGTGGTTTCATCCTCTCAGCATATATTCGTTTTTGACCCTGCTTATAGTTCTAAAGGTTTCTTTGGGATTTAAAAGTGATGTTTTTTATTGTTAAGGCCCTATGATTCGTCTTCACCATGTTGTTGCGATGTATACTTGTTGATATTTTTCTTGCAGGTTCACTAGGTCCCAAGGATTTATCTTCTTCTTTTGTGAACCTTCCAAGGATTGGGGAACCTGTCTTTACAATTGGGGATTATAATCTTTCTTTTATTTCATGATCTGTTTTAGTTTTCTATGGTCGTTGTGTTGTGTAGTCTTCTGCTGTGTGCTCAACTGGTTGATGTTAGAGTCTGGTGTTGAACTTTGATGGTCTTATGTTGATGGTTGAGTTTTATGTTGTCTTCAATCAGGACACTCTTGTCCTAGGTATGATGTTTTATATCTGTGGACGATTTATGTTCCATTTCTGTCGTAAATGTTGGCATGGTGCATACAGGCTTTAAAGGTTTCTTGTTGTTTGGCTTCTCTTCATCATTCTTCGGTGGTGGTGAGTTTAGAATACAACTGACTGCTTTGATCCCGTGCGTCGGTTGAACCAGGTGGATCTTTGGCGTGGTGAGGTGGCTGGTTCCTTTGTAGCGCCTCAGGGATGAATTCTACAACATATTGAACTATATATGGTTACATACAGTTTGGTTTGGGTGGTATTGTGTCTAAAAAAATATAAAATGAAAAAAAATCTTTTTACTGTTTTACTGTTTTAACTTTTTTAACCTATTCTTTTTTTTTATCATCATATTACTCTGCTTTTTCTGCCTTTTTTATATATATAAGCAACCCTCTTGTTTGCGAAAATGAGGGTACTCATTTTAATATTAATCAGAAGATCACTACGAAATTCAGCCAAATAAGGAATAAAAGCACAGCAAATCAACGTCAATACACACCACACAAGGATATACGGACATATATAACACATAGGGGCAAACAACTGCACACAAAAAAAAATCAAATACGTTAGCAGGTCGACTTCAACTATCTACTAAGCCACGGCCACTCTCCCACGTAGAGTATAAAACAGTGTGAAGGCTACACGCTATTTATCCTCGGGGGGGGCAGGGGTGAGTACCAAACTCGCAAAGGGTATGACTTCAAACAGATTGTATAGCATGCTAGGTATGTTGGGGAATAACTTTCGACCTGGTGGGAGAGGGCGCCGTGTTTGTTTTATCATTTGCGAAGGGGCGTTTCATATAGCTGACATAATTTCTGACCTGAGGACACATGTTGGACTGGCAAGGGTGCGTAATCGTGGGCGGTGGAAAATTTTGAAAAGAATAAGTGTCAGCTAGTCGGCACAACGATCAAAAAAGATTGCTTGCAGTTCAAGAAACGTTAATGTCAAGCTCATTAGATCGATGATATGTTCGGGCATTCGTATCAATGCTACAAGGTTGATGGGGGTGCACAATCAGTATGTGCACGATCGGGGCGGGACGTTGTCCTGTATACGTAAACATGATGTAGCGCAGACGCCAGCCCAACAATCATTAAATGTAGCTGCAACATAATTGATGAGTCGCACTCGTCGGAATATCCTGCAGGAAATCTACAAAAGCTAGAAACACCATTAAAAGATAAACTAGTTACATACATCCCAATAGCTGTAAAAGATAAAATTAGTTGCATTCATGTGAACCTAACTGTATGACCCGTGCGTTCATAATATGGGGGTTCGTGTCAATGTTGCCGACCTTGAGCTTAACATTTGTATGAAAACCTTGACTATGCCATGCTGGCTCCAAATCGTTTGTGTTTGTTAAAATTGCAGGGGGGGGTAGGATTCTGTCAGTTAGTCGTCTGTCAATGTCGTGTGTGCCGTTATAACGTCGGTTTCTGTCACTACTTTTGCGTATCGCTCGAGGTACTGACTGCTACAATCTACGAGGCAATGCATGCCTATTTCAAGTAAAAAAAAAATATATATGTCTATAATATGTAAAACGTCCGCCAATGCATGTCCTTATAGCCGTCATAAACTTGAGAAATCCGCGGGGCAATGCATGCCCATGAGTAAAAATGCCTATCAAAATGTGCTTTCGTGCGTAGTGAACAGAGAAGTACTGCCAAACCATGAAAGTAAGGCAGGAAGGTCACATAATGCTGCTGCTATCTATATTCATATTCGTTTTTTTTTTTGCTTTTGCCTTTTGTTTAATAGTTTAATAGTTCCGGGAACATCGTGAAATCACAGTTTTCCCCGGGGTAGCGTGGAAGGAGGCGCCCTCGTGGAGTAGGGGCTGGGGCGTAAATATGCGTTTTCTACGTAAATGTGCGTTCTCCACTGATTACTGATTATGCGTTCACGACAGACCATGGGTTCTCCACTGATTATGCGTTCTCCACTGATTATGCGTTCTCCACTGATGATACGCTTTCCACGGCGCTAAGCGTTATTCCGAAGACCGGTCTTAAATCCCTAAACATCTATGTGATCTTTTCCACAAATAGGCCCAGCTTTGGCGCAAGTGTCACACCACTAACCTCGCGGAGTTCATGTTTGTTGTACATATATAAAAGAAAAGGTGTTTGGCGAGCCGGGTAAATGGTCATTACATATTGATCAGATATGGAACGTCAGTCATCCCCATTCTACAGAAAATTTTGTTACACCACAAATTTTACATATATGAAGTAGCACGAGGCAAGATGTAGCATGATCAATTGCGTTTTGGCTGACATGCGTTGGCGTTATATGTGGTTTTGATCCCGGATGTATAGGGCGGAATTAGACGGAGGTGCCACACGTAACACTCCGTAGGGGGAAAATTGGCACCACTCTGTGAAATCATGTGATTGTTGATTGGACATCCTGCTGTTCTGCTAACGTTCGTACGCCCGGTTACCCACGTCGTGTGATTTGTGACCTTCAAGTACCGTGGGCAACATGTTGCTTGAAAACAAGTGAGGTAAATGAATAATTGTAGAAATGTATAAACGAGGACCCCATACTATTGTACTATTGTCGCTGCTTCGCGGTCAACCATACACGTCGCTGAAAATTAATATAATGAGTATTGGCGGGGCCTATAATTTATATCCTGCAAGCTCATATAAAAAAATATATCATTTGCAAGCTCATATGCACACTTGTCATGTATATAGCTGGTAGCGTAGTATTGTATAAGCGCGCGCCTGGTAGTCCTGTATACGGACCACTTCTCGCGCTTCCTTAGAAAGTACAAATATGGAGGGTAGGTAAGTCAGTTGAAACTTAAATATCCAGACAAACGGTAGTGCATAACCAATTTATTTTTCTGAGAAATCTCCTATTCCTTAGTGAGCATCGCCCAGAGCCATCCATTCTAATAGTGTATTGACGGTTCTCACCCTTCTCAACAACCACTCCAGTTTTTTTCCCCCATCGGTTGGGACGTGGTCCTGTCTGATTTTGTATTGCCACATAGTCACCTGTCTTTAGCTCAGGTAAGGTCTTTTGTATGCTCATTATATCGTTCTATCGATATTATGTTGCGTTTTGCAAGGGGCTCTCTCTCTATCCTCGGCAAGCATCTTCCATTCTGGTCTTATCTTGCATGCCTCAGCAGGTGTAGGAAGACAGTCACGCAACTGCCTGCCATAGAGCATCTGGGCTGGAGATAGGCCTATATCACTCATAGGTGTATTTCGGTGTTGAAGTAGTGCCCTTATTACTTTATCATTGTCAATGTTGCCTCCTGGACCAGTGTTATCTTGTAATATTCTTTTAGCTGTTTTTACCGCAAGTTCTGCTCTACCATTACTTTATGGGTAATGAGCGGATGACAACCTGTGATGTACACCCCAAGTGGCAAGAAACACTTTTACATCATAAGAGTTAAATGGAGGGCCTCCATCAGTGGCAAGTTCTTCCGTACACCAAACATGCCAAATAGCATACGGAGGTGCTTCTTTACTGACGAGGAGTCAGCATCGCCCACAGGTGTCTTGAATATGGTATTCCAGCCGGTGTACCTATCAGCATATACTAAATAATTTCTCCCTGCCAAATTGAAAAATCAGCCACAACTAGCTGAAATGGGTAGTCCGGTGATGGAGATGACAAGTAAGGCTCTGGTGATTGAGATGGAGCAATTGTATTGCAGGTTTTGCACTGTGCCCCTGGTGCTTTGAATGGCAGCATTTATGTTTGGCCAGTAAACACTGGCTCTAGCTCTGGCTTTCATGCCGGAACACTTTGCAAACATGTGTACCTTGTGCAGAATGCAAGCTTTCTTAACACCTCACTTCACAGGGCTCTTGGAATTATGATCCTGCTGACTGCGCCATGTTGGGTAATTTATTTGCAACTGCCTTTTCCACAAGTGCTTGTCAACTATAGTACACAATACAGTAATCACAATAACATAAATACAAGTTTATACACGGCAAATATACACAGTTCATATTAAGAGCATAATATTCTACAATTTAAATTAACAAAAACAACACTTTTGGACCCTTTTTGGAAATGGAAAAGTTCCCACTTAAAAGCTGTCAATGGATCAAAACTCAACATCACGAAAGGTAGAATTGATGCCAAACATCCAAAGGTCAATGGTTCAAACCTCAACATACAGAAAGATAGAATTTATGGCAGACATCCAAAGTTTGATGGTTCAAAATCAGAATCCCCAACGTTAGAATTGATGCTGAACATGCCAACCTCACATTTCCAAAGGTTGATGATCTGAACCTCAGCGTCCCGAAAATTAGAATTCATGCTAGATATCCAATTGCCGATGGTTTAAATCTATATATCCCAAAAGTTAAAATTCACACCCAACTTCCAACTGGCTCTCATTCGGCACATGCTACCAAAATTGTTACAAGTCACAATGTGGACATCAAACCCACATTTGGGCTAAGGAAATCCACAGTTGCATTGTGATAATCTTCACTATCATTTGTAAAAAGCTGGAATTCAGCGAAGTCTCAGACACACACACACAGCGACCACCCTCCAAAGACACCAGGGAGACGCCGCTGGAGACCAGCCCCTGGAAGGAATTTTAGGGGTAAGGGAAATTTACACATCTAAGTTTTTATTATGTTTCACTCTATCAAAATCTATAATGCTTTATATAGTAGCTAATAAAAATAAGGTTTATTATAAAAAATGTCATAACTAAATTTTGATGAATTGAAGAAAGATTTAGATCTTGTTTTATGGAATGTTCTTGGGTTATTGACCATGAACAAATCAGAAATGATGAATCTTACCAATATAGATTGGACAAACCACTATGATGTTAAAAAGGATGGTAGCATTTATCAACACCGACGATTTTGCAAATTGGTATTTCTTTGCTATACATTCTTATATAATGTTCACAGCTCATGTGGCTATCCTTTGCATGTAGTTTCAGCACAGACAATGTATTCATATAGTCAAAGCTATGATTGTCAGTAATTCAAGGAAAAATCATTAGCTATCAAATGCTTAAAGGGTGTGTGGACTTTTGTGCTCCAATGAGTACTTTTCTAGTTATTACAGAATTTATAAAGAAAATGACAATGATTAATTCAAAGCAGAGTGTTGATTAAAAAGAAATATGGTTCTTGTGTTCTTTCAAAAGACACTTATATTTATCACCCTGTTTTTTGTGGCTTTCCGCATCAAACCGCAGTTTTACCTGCACAAGAACTGACTGAGATGGGAGAAATACCATCTGCTGGGTGCGGATGGTAGAAGCCATGCAGGAAGAGATGCCAAAGTCCCTGTGGAAGGTAGGATTGATGCTGGGCAAATAAATGTTAATGGTTTCGCTGCACATCCAAAAGTCCATAGTTCGAAACTCAGCATCCCGCAAGTAAGACGCTGCAACTTCATGAGAGTAGAGATATGTCATTTGGTTCAGGACTCGGGAGATAGCCGATGTGACGGTCATTCTGCTTATGTGCAAGAAGGATCCCTTGACTGTCAAAACAGGAAAATAAAATTGAGCTAACACGTTAGAACCCGCCAATTAGTGAGACCCTGATTCAAGGTAGACAATACCTCAGGATGTGAAGTGTACTGGCTATTCAAGAGGAATTCATTTGAGTTTGGTAGTGCTTCATGCGAAATGGAGAGGGAGTATATAAGATGTTGTAAGCTAGTCTGTTCTTGCACACTATAATGTTTAATCATCTATCCACATAATTTAGTAACATAATTAGATATTTTGGGTGGAGAGTATATGAGCTAAATAAACATTGAATGAATTATCAAGAAATATCTCAAGACTCATAATAGACTTGAAGGTAACAATTGTTTGAGATTATAGTACTATATTGTACGTCCAAGCTTCTAGAATAAAGTACTTCTACCCACGTGTTCTGTTGATCATACAATACTCTCTGCTTTGGAAAATGGTAAAAATGGTGAACATTTTAGCCGAATTTGAATCAAGAAATGCCATCATCATCTAGGGTGTTTACTCAGCAACTTGTATGGTATGACTCCACTTCATGCTGGATCAGAAGAAGGTCACGTTAAAGGTAAGTCTTAGTGATTAGTATTTATTTATGTATACATAAACTTTAGAAACATATTGCTCCATAGATATCATTGGGATAAAAAAGTAAATGCATTTTGTAAAATTATATTTTGTGAAAAATGAATGGAACAAGGACATTTGAGCACATCAGACATTAATACAACTAGATCAGCAAACATTCAAGGAACGTATGAATTTCCCACAGGGGTGTGAATGACATTGCCATGAACAGACAGTGTGAGTATAACACGTCTAATAAAAATTAAAAAGAAATATGGTTCTTGTGTTCTTTCAAAAGACACTTATATTTATCACCCTGTTTTTTGTGGCTTTCCGCATCAAACCTCAGTTTTACCTGCACAAGAACTGACTGAGATGGGAGAAATACCATCTGCTGGGTGCGGATGGTAGAAGCCATGCAGGAAGAGATGCCGAAGTCCCTGTGGAAGGTAGGATTGATGCTGGGCAAATAAATGTTAATGGTTTTTTGGCTGCACATCCAAAAGTCCATAGTTCGAAACTCAGCATCCTTCATGAAGTTATAAACATTTGCAACTTCATGAGAGTAGAGATATGTCATTTGGTTCAGGGGATAGCCGAACGGTCATTCTGCTTATGTGCAAGAAGGATTTTTTGACTGTCAAAACAGGAAAATAAAATTGAGCTAACACGTTAGAACCCGCCAATTAGTGAGACCCTGATTCAAGGTAGACAATACCTCAGGATGTGAAGTGTACTGGCTATTCAAGAGGAATTCATTTGAGTTTGGTAGTGCTTCATGCGAAATGGAGAGGGAGTATATAAGATGTTGTAAGCTAGTCTGTTCTTGCACACTATAATGTTTAATCATCTATCCACATAATTTAGTAACATAATTAGATATTTTGGGTGGAAGTATATGAGCTAAATAAACATTGAATGAATTATCAAGAAATATCTCAAGACTCATAATAGACTTGAAGGTAACAATTGTTTGAGATTATAGTACTATATTGTACGTCCAAGCTTCTAGAATAAAGTACTTCTACCCACGTGTTCTGTTGATCATACAATACTCTCTGCTTTGGAAAATGGTAAAAATGGTGAACATTTTAGCTGAATTTGAATCAAGAAATGCCATCATCATCTAGGGTGTTTACTCAGCAACTTGTATGGTATGACTCCACTTCATGCTGGATCAGAAGAAGGTCACGTTAAAGGTAAGTCTTAGTGATTAGTATTTATTTATGTATACATAAACTTTAGAAACATATTGCTCCGTAGATATGATTAGGATAAAAAAGTAAATGCATTTTGTAAAATTATATTTTGTGAAAAATGAATGGAACAAGGACATTTGAGCACATCAGACATTAATACAACTAGATCAGCAAACATTCAAGGAACGTTATGAATTTCCCACAGGGTGTGAATGACATTGCCATGAACAGACAGTGTGAGTATAACACGTCTAATAAATGTCAACCAATCTAAAATGATTCCCATGATACATTTTTTCCAATTAAAAAAATATATATATCTTTTTAATTTTATCAAAGTGTAGCTATTGGTGGTTCACATACATTTGGCATCCAAAGAAAAATGGAATATACTCATTTCTGAATCCTACCACAGTAACAATGTATAGTTATCCAGAATCTATGTTTTTCAACCTGTATATAGGTGTGCAACGTAAATCTTCGACCATTAAGATAACTTTGTTAATTTTATGTTTATTTTTACTACGGCAATTTTCAGTGTTCAATCTAGGCTGCGCCATTGCGCCTTTGGCCGCTTAACATACCAAATGGCGCAATCCCAATCGTACCATGGGCCCGTCGGGCGCACTATGAATATTTTGCCGAATTTTTGTAACATTTTTAATAAGATATTCGCCAAAGAAAATGAGTTTCCCGTCACGTCTGCATTAGTTTCATGGGCGCAGCCATATTTGTTTACATTCAGAGCGCCACCTACCGGCGATCAACTGAAATAATTTCAACTAGTTCACGCCGGTAGCGTGGAAAAACGTGTCTGCGCTCTGCTTAATTTGCATTGTGATACATGCATCTTGCGTCGGGCACTAGTATGTAAATGGCTACCATAACATGATAAGGAAACAGATGTCAACGTGTTGAAATTCCTTGTTATATGCTTAAGATATTAAAGTAACATTAAAATGAATAGTGTACCATCCTTCCTATTGAGGTTTTACATAAAGTTATCTACTTTTAATCCCGATGACACTGCTTCTAAATGCCATTTGACAGACTTATATGATGATGAAACCTCGGATGATGAAAACTGTGACAGGATCTAACATGGGTTAAATAAAAAATGCTTGTCTACTCCAATTATGAAAAAATACCAAGAAACATAGTTATAACTTTATCAATTCTTGTCGGATTTCGGTATTACCCTCAGACACCCATGTCATAATGCAGTAAGCATCCTGTCTACTTTTTGGGTTGTTTTTTTACTTGGGCCCCCTCATTTTTAAAATGGCCCTCTCTTTGAAGGTCAATGGGCCCGTAGGGCCCCCTTCAGTGCAAAGCTAGATTGAACACTGAATTTTCCTTATAAATAATACTGCATACAGTGTTGCCGTGACGTACATAGAAGACATGCAAGCGGGTCTCGTGTACTGAATGTTGGATATGTAAAGCAAAAACGCAATATAATATACCAAAATATATATGAGCAACCAGTAGCTCTAGATGTCAGAAAAATTCGTCACCTTTTCAAAAAATTTGGTGGGAAATCCCCCAAAAAGAACACCCCCGCAGCACCTAACGGCACCGCATACTCGGCTTCGCAAAGTACATTGACACATCATCCTATATCATTTCACGTTTTGGCTGTCAAAAGCTTCGTCGTACAAGTCATTTACCAAGCTTTTTTTATATCCAGCCAAAGCTCCAAATTGCATAACAAAATGGAATTCTGTTTTTTTTTCAGGAATTAACTCGTAAAGAAATATTCAGCAACTTGATGGAAGTAAAAGATTCATGTAGTAACAAAATCTTCAACATACAGTATAAAATCATACATCGGGCTATTTTCAGCGAAACACGATTAAAGCTCATGAATATGTCAGATGGACTATGCACACTTTGTAATGTTTATGACGAAACTATTGTTCACATTCACAAGAGACATAGATCTATGTAAAAACTTTGATGAATTAAAGGATGATGATAAACTCGTATACCTATTGAACAGTGAAGGAGAACTCCTCATAAATTTACCAAAATTTTGTGTTAGATCTATAGCTTTTAAAGATAGAGAAAGATCATCACTTGTGTCATCATCACCTAGAATATAATGTGTATTTTCGGTTATTCAGTTTTATTTTGCACTTATGTATTTTATATTTGTATTTAGTATTAATAAATTATTTGTAGTATTCACATGTAATGTTTCATGCTTAATGAAATAAACATTATGATTCTCTCTCTCTCCCACACTCTCTCCCATCCTGAACTGCAAAAATAGCTTTTTATGGCAAGAATACTCTGCAGCTCTGTGCTTTGTATCGTGATAATTTTTTATAGGAAAAATGTACATAAGCATGTATTTTATTCCAAATTCACATTTCATATTGTAGGTATCACAGACATTTTTTGTCATTTCATGTTTTCAACTTCATTCTCTCAGGAGTTAGCTTCATTTCTTAACTGTTGATATTTTGACAATTTTTCATGCAAGATTGTAATTCAGATATCTTCTGCAAATTTTTTAGTCATAATGTGTAAATATAATAGATTGAGTGTAAATCATATATGAACAAGTAAATAAATAATTATACTATTAGATTTTTTAAAAATATTTTGGCCATAAAACTGGTAAAAAAAATATCTTTAAAATTGTAAAATTAGTTCCTTTTACTGCATCATACAGTCAAGGCTGCGGAAAGTAGGGTCTGAATTTCTGAATAACCATGAAGTTAGTGCTTAAGAAGCTGCATACAGATTACTGTCTATGCCTTTGAAAAAGAGTAGTAGGAAAGTCGTTTTCATAAACACAAATCCTAAAGAAAAAACGAGTTGCTTTGTTGAAGCCACAGACTGTGTTAGACAATCTTGATGATGATAGTGAGAATATATATTGTACCTTACTATTAGATCGGTGTTCAGCAAAGCCAGTTGAACTCGAAGATTTTTGCCTCGCAGAGTTTGCTGCTACATACTATAGTGGTGGTGGAAAACAGGACTCTGATAATGTAATACCAAATGTTCCTCTCAATTTTGATTCCACTGTTCACAATGAGGTTTCGCCTTTGCTGCCTAAAACTATAACCCTTAGAAATCATTTGGATAAGATGCACAAAAGAAAACAGCACTGTGTGATTCGTTTCCACAAAGAAAAGTCAGAAGGTGAAGAAAAATATAGGAGTCTTCTCTATATCTACCTTGGAGAAATAAGTTACATTTGAAAGGGACACATGCAACTTACAAAGACTGCTTTGACATTAAATGGGTCAGAATACTTGAAAATGAAGCTAAATTTAGTTACAATTCTGATGAAGTAGAAAGAGCTTATGAAAACCTGCAGGCCAATGGACCTCCTGAAGGAGTTTGGGGTGGCATAGCTCCAAATGCAGAACACCAACAAGCCCAGCAAGTAATAGAAGGGATACTTAGAGAAAAGCAAAATGCAAGATGACGATTTCCTTGAAAATGCTAACTTAAATGCTCAGCGGCAACCCAGATTAGCTTCAGAACTTCATGCAAGGTTTTCTGCTGAGCTTGACAAGAGTTTAATGTCATGTAAGGAATATAGATCCATGATGAGGTCTCACAATCTTTCGATCTTTTGAAATCACCAAATCACAAAATAATTAATTTGATGGAGGGCTTTGGTTTTTACCACTTTGTAAAACACCCAACAACAGGTTATGGTTGACTTTTAGATCATGTTTATATAAATGCCAGAGTTGTTAGTTTACAAGTGATGGATGCATACTATTCTGATCATGATGATATTTCTGTGGTGATTCATTTGAAATAAATTACAAATCATCTAAAATTTTGTTTCATTGTTGTTATTAGTGTATCTCTTATAGAATATAATGCAATATAATGCATGGTATAGATTTTATTTGTTTGAAGTGTGTTAATATAATTTTGGTATGTGAATGCCTATTTTGTTTATGTTGCTATACTAAAACCTTTAAACATTATCTGTGTTTATACCATATAATCATTTTATATAGTGTACCCTTCCATTATGCTTATAAGAGCTATGATTGTCAGTAATTCAAGGAAAAATCATGAACTATCAAATGCTTAAAGGGTGTGTGGACTTTGTGGGCCAATGAGTACTTTTCTAGTTATTACAGAATTTATAAAGAAAATAACAATGATTAATTTCAAAGCAGAGTGTTGATT
This sequence comes from Streblospio benedicti, assembly GCA_019095985.1. Taxonomy (NCBI): domain Eukaryota; kingdom Metazoa; phylum Annelida; class Polychaeta; order Spionida; family Spionidae; genus Streblospio; species Streblospio benedicti. Next base: position 12,935 of record JAGTTF010005566.1, read on the forward strand.
AAAAAGAAATATGGCTCTTGTGTTCTTTCAAAAGACCGTGTTTTGTGGCTTTCCGCATCAAACCGCAGTTTTACCTGCACAAGAACTGACTGAGATGGGAGAAATACCCTCTGCTGGGTGCGGATGGTGGAAGCCATGCAGGAAGGGACGCCGAAGTCCCCGTGGAAGTAGGATTGATGCTGGGCAAATAAATGTTAATGGTTTCGCTGCACATCCAAAAGTCCATAGTTCGAAACTCAGCATCCCGCAAGTTAGGATTGATGTTGAACATTCAAAAATAGATGGGTTGAACTTATCGAAACTTACAATTGATGCCACACATCAGACTGGTGATAGTTTGAATCTATATGTCCTAAAAGATAAAATTGATGACCCATTCCAAATCGCGATGGCTTGGCGCACATTACCAGAGTTGCTACAGACCAGAATGTGAACATTAAACTTACAACTCAACTCAATATACAGATTTAAAAGTCGCTTATTTCAAATGTAAAAATAGTCTAGTCAAAGCATGTTTATCTTCTTAATTTTTTATTTACAGCAGTAATATTGGCTGTAAATGGTATGAACTCCTGTTCTAAGGAACATTTGTGATAATGTTTCTCATTTGTATATAGTGTATCTATTTTTGATTAATTCTATAGACTTGTTTCCGAAATAAAAATACTTATACTTATACCTAAACAACTAGTTCCACCAAAGGCACAGATGGGTTGCGAGAGCCTTTCGCATCATCCGCAGTGCCTGAGAAAGTCTCAAAGTCAATCAAGTCTCCGACACTCACAAGCAAGAAGACAGAAGCTCATCAACAGGCATGGCAGGAAGACAGTAAGCACCCTACAAAGACACTATGGACACGCCAATGGAGACCAGCTGCTGGAGACAATGACCATGCGCTGGTGCTTCACGACTCTGGTACTGGAGTGAGCTGGGACCTGCTCCTGAGCTGGCTGCTGCAGACGGGGATGGACGTCTGCAGATGCGCGATCACCGTGGGCGACAAACAGAGCAGGCAGAGAGCCATCATGATCACACTGGCAGCAAAGAAGCTCGGATCTGTGCAGGTCCAGAACATTTTTATATTTTCACTGCTATATACTATAACTCACCTTCAAATTCCTAGCCCAACACGACTCTAGATAGTTTTTCTTACACATAACAATGACTTCACTCATAAGAATCACAATCACTGATCTCAAAGTGTAGATCTATGGACTAAAGCATGTGTGTAAATGTGTTTTTAATTTTTTGAAAACTTATCCAGAAAAAAGAATCAAAGATAGTCAAAGTTTGGACAGTGTTACAGATGGCATTCTTTCAGAGATAGATAAAGCAATCAAGATGATTGACAAAAAAGAAAAAACTGGACTGAGTTGTGTAGAAAAAGGCAATATGAATATTGAAAATGATGAATGTCGAGGGAGCAATATTTCAACACCTAATTTGCCATGAACCTATAGAAAATACTGATCTCAATGTGTAGATCTATGGACTAAAGTATGTGTGTAAATGCCTTTATTTTTTTTTGCTGTATATGATAGTTACATGAAAACATCTAAACCTAAAAAGAAAAATCATTTGTTTTTCTAAATTTAGAGTCTATAGACTCATAGACTCATCAAAAAATCTGAATATGTGAATAGCTAGCAACATTATGATTATGATTGTGCAATTACATACCCAAGTTTTATTAGATATCAGAGGTTTTTATTATATCGGTCCAAACCAATTTTGGTATAGCTAACTGCTGCTTGTTGGTAAACATACTAGCATTCAGTTGATTAAATAGCAATCCATAATTATAAATATTCATGAGTATTATGATTTAAAATTTTTCATTGGTAAGATATATTTCAGTTTGCTCAATTGTAAATACCAACTGCTGGTAAAACTTGTATTGATACAAGATCGGTACTTATGAGTAACTGGATTTTGATTCTTTGAATTGTGATTTGATGATTTTTTTTAGAACAAGGGCCCATTCAGATATTATGGCCCAGGTGGTGATTTTTCACAGATAACTTGCACTTTGTTTTTTTCAAAAAAGCAAATTTTATCAAAGATCTACTACTCCAATTGAAGCTGACTCCCACAAATTTGTTGATGTTGTACATAGCGGGTAATATTATCTTAAATTTTTACCATAAATATATGTCGGGTGGTGAACGTCTTCCTTTTTTTTGCGAGGTGGCACTTATTTTTTTAGATTTAAGGGAAGAGCACCAATATTTTCACTGAAATTCATGAAAATTCTTAACTTGTCGGAAAATATCTGATTGGTCTCTAAGCATCCTATGTTTTATAATTGTATGGTGGATGAATGTAAATTACCATATGATAATTCTCTGATAATCTATTATATAAATGGGGAGTGTGTGTTTGTTATATGCGCAACATCTTCAAAATCAGATTTCCAAATACCACGAAACTTTGGCAAATCATTCTTCATAACCCAGTGGGTGCACAGAATAAGATTATGTTACCTGTACACGTCCCTGCTACGAACAATTTACGAATTATTTTCAAAATAAATAGATGCCATGCTCATTACAGGGCCATGTTTGTGTAAATAAAACGTTAAACGTGCGGGTTTCCTCTGCATATACGTCATACGTAGTACGTTACACGTAAGTAGATAAGCGGAACGTCTTTCTTTGCTACAGCTAACGTTACCCGTGCGTTATGCGTACTTTAAACGTACCTCATTCTATGAAAAACGTTGCCTACGTAAATTTAAGTAAAGTAAATAAAAATAAATAAAAGTAAATGAATTACATACAATCCTTGACCCAAACTACACTAAGCACCGCTTGAGTAACAGGTATTAAAATTAATTGTTTGCAACATGTACGTGACGTTCAACGCATATCTATGTAACGTAAGGAAAATAAGCATGGACTTAGAATAACATTTATAAGTTCTGCTGGATTTGTTCATGGTCATTTTGGAATAGAGCATTGTTTATGCATCAAATAGACATCTGAGCCTGAGGAGTGCCAACAGCAGCGGCAGGTGGGAGCGACCAAGCGCCAAGCTATAGTCATGTAGGTATTGGGAGACTGGACTCCTAAAAACATACATTATTAATATAATGAGTGATATAAACACAAAATGTTAAGTACTAAAAGTACTAGAGCAGTTCACGTGGGGCCCATTACTTACGCTATACGCTCAACGTACATGTTTGCAACATGTACGTGACGTTCAACGCATATCTATGTAACGTAAGAAAAATAAACATGGACTTAGAATAACATTTATAAGTTCTGCTGGATTTGTTCATGGTCATTTTGGAATAGAGCATTGTTTATGCATCAAATAGACATCTGAGCCTGAGGAGTGCCAACAGCAGCGGCAGGTGGGAGCGACCAAGCGCCAAGCTATAGTCATGTAGGTATTGGGAGACTGGACTCCTAAAAACATACATCTATTATATAAATGGGGAGTGTGTGTTCGTTAAAAAGTTATATTACCAGCATTTACACGGTTTAGGATTTCATGTTTCAACCCGAGCAACGCCGGGTAACCAGCTAGTTATACATAAAACAGATAGAATGTTTGTTGTTGATTTTGTTCATGTGTAGTTAAGTGTTGGTTCATAATAAAACTTTGCATAAAAAATAATAAGAAGAAGAATCGCATGAAATTTCTCAATTGCACAAGCCCTTTATCCTTCCAAACTTGGCTATGTCAGTGTAAACTACTCCAATAACTAGCTGTGTACGAAAGTTGTGAAGTGATAATCATGTAAGTTCATACTGCAGCTCATGTAACATATTGTGTCGACAGTTGCAGAAGCTGGTTGTTATCGCGGAGTCCGTGTTAAAGCGAGTCTTCGTTGGATGTGGAGGTGCTGGCCAGAAGCCTGTCTGTGCTTATTGTGGAGGAAACAGTCACCGTGGTGTGGCTCTACGTGGTGGTGTGGACAGTTAAATTCTGTGTAAGGGGGTGCTTTAGTGTGGGCAAGACGTGTGTGAGAGCGTGCTTCAGAGTGGGGGTAATTGCGACTAAATCAGTTTGTTGTATGATGAATAGGTTAAAGATCCTGAGATTTGTAAAATTTTCACTTTTATTTTTGTGTTCATTTTTTTGTACTTAGAGGAATAGAGTATTACTATCTGTTCCCATTATTTTCTAATTGGTTTATCTAAACAATGGAATATTTATCTTCGTACTTACTTACTTCTTATATGATGTGAAAGGAATGGGAAAAGTTCATTTTGTGTGAATAAAAATGCAGACAAATAAATATTTTGAGTTTGTAGTGTTCTATATGTTAGTGAAATGCTGGTAAACATTGGAGGGATTTGTAATATTCATTTCAAAATAATCTTAAAACATCCAGGGATAGGGCCAATTCTAAAGGAAATATAAACTATTATAATCATATGATAAAAGTTTTCAAACAATTAAAAAAATAAGTTTTATTGACCTTGTTTCGACCTCTTGAGAGTAGATCAATTATATTAATTGCACAGCATAGAAGAAGACACTATTGTTGCCAATTTAAAAAACAACAACACAAAGACAACAAAAAGCAGCTCAATGACATCTGTGCAGATATCATTGACACTATCAAGTCAAAGAATTTAACCCATTATTGACGGCCCATGTGAAATGCAATCATACCGTAGCTGCCAGGAGCGCCCTCAAAGACGAATCTAACTAAGCAAATTATGGCAAAAAAGGACAAGAAATCAAAGCATCTTTTCATACAGAAAGTCTGGCGACTTTGACACCACAAGACTAAGACTAAGAAAGTGTTTATTTATGTCTCACCACATTACATCTTAAAACATTAATAAAATTATTGCACACAATCCAGTGGAAGGTCATAAGCTGACCCATTTGGAGACTATTACGTTTTTCAATATTAAAACATATATATATAATCATTAGACGTTTATATATGTACAAGTATATGTTCAAACATTTTAAACATATAAAAAGATTACTATTACAAACAAAAATATATTTACATTTAACCTTAATAATAATATATTGTGACTAGCTAAAACAAGGGTATCACTTATACAATGTATTAAGTTGTCGTATATTTAAGATTAAAAAAAGCATTTGTCGCCTCCTTGACAGAATTTCATGGCAGGCTTTTGCACATTTTTAACTAAAATCTCATTATTGCAACCTAATATTGCAACCATAATGATATGTGAGAACAGAAAGAGCAAAAACAACACATTCTGTTGTAAATTTTGTGCCAAATTTGAATTGAATTACTATTATTTGATTATCCATTAGAACATTTAATTACACATCTAACAGCCATTTAAGAGGGACCCACAATACTCGTATTTCTACAATATTCACCCTGACAAATCATATATCATGGGAATCGGGAAAGCCTGCGCTCTCTAGTGAGAACAAATGAGGTTTGATTTTTTAATGATGCCATTAGCAAATAAAGGTGAAGAAATACCAGATAACAGCCATGATAACAAGGGATTTGTGTGCAGAATACGTCATCGAGTCTTTCTTTATCGCCACTAAACATTTAGTCTAGATTGTCAACAATGTTTTATTCGATGTTGCAAAACGGTGCTCTTTTGATATAGACTAAAGTGCCGCCCACATGTCTATTATTGACAGACTTATTTATTTTTAGCCAATGAGAGCGCTCGCCGCTATTTGCTGCAGTATTGAACATGGCAGTAGGTAAAAATTCAAGGGAAATTGAAAGAATTTTGTAAATAATTGATTTTCGTGGATATAATATGCTAACCAACATGAATTCACACAGCAGATACCACATAAACCAATTTTATAAGGATCTACCAAAGCAAAGCTACGTCTGCAATGTATATCACGCAATATTCCACGCTGAAATGTACCAAGTCTTGACAGCACGTTTTCCAGACGTTTAAGGAATGTCAACATATGAAATTAAAGTTGTGAAGCTGGTTCTGTATTGGATATCATTGAATGTGAGCATTATAATATATATTTTTGTTTGATTTATGCTGTTTATGATAGCCTGATGCAATGGCATTATTGTCCAATGGCGGGAAGTGACAGAAAAACATCTTTAAAATTGTGAACTCCAAGCTGTCATTTGGAATCGAGAACTTGACAAGTTTGATGTTACGAAGAAATTCTAGAAAAATAAAACCTTAATACTCTTACTATGTGCTAAAAGTAAGAAAGCATTTATGATTCTGAATGCCCATTTTTATATACACATGAATTTATGTAGAGAAATAACCATTTTTCGTGGCTCCAGAAAAAGTTCTTGTCTTGGGCGTCACACTGTCAAAACCAATGTTCGTCGGTGTTTTTATTTTGTGATTTCATTTCTCGTACGCCGGCACAGAAGGTATGCATCCTAGAAGGCGCATCCGGTAATAAACTGTTAAACAACATTTGGTTGTAATTGGTATTGATACTGTACCAACACAAATTTCTGCAAACATAGCAATCAGAAGAGCTGATTTGGTTTCTACGCATGAGGAAGCTGACATCATCATGGTGCAGCAAGTCATTCATGGTGTAACAGAATTTCCATGTAGACATGTACGAGTGATATGTGATGATACTGACGTCTTTGTTCTACTGATGTTTTACTGCTGGAATTCGCATATGAATGCCATGGTTATTATGGAAGCTACCAGTGGGAATCGAAAGCTTGTCAACATTGGAAATGACACAAAGAAATATTACCACATATTTTGATGGCACATGCAGTGTCTGGCTGTGATACTGTTGTACAATCTTATTGGATAGGCAAAGCAACTGTTTTGAAGAAGCTGTGAGCGGGTATCTGTCTAAGTAATATTGCCCAAGTAGATTCTGCCATGAAAGAAATATTTAGAGAAGCTATGTTACTCATCAGCAGTTGTTATGGGTACCCAAGTGAATGCATGACAGAGGCTAGAATAAGCGCTCAAAGACAGGAAGAGCTCGGACATGTGAACCAAATCTAGCTTCTATGCCACTCACTTCTGAGTCAGAAATCATAGATGCCTTTAGCCAGCCTTGCATATATACATATGATAAATGAATATGAAAGATGATCATAAAGTATACAAAATATTTGTATGAGGACACACACACAAAAGTAGTATAGATAGACCTCTATATATTTAGACTCTATAAGCCAATAGTGGCTGCCTCCAATAATATCTCCTTTTTATTATGCACTTGTATAATAAATTACTATAACTATAAACAAATAAAAAAAAGATAATCTGAAATGACCACGTTGCTGACAAGGTGAGTGGTTAGTGGCT